>MU227964.1:1244652-1257979 GCA_018584345.1 Thuja plicata | reverse complement strand
TGTATTCAGGAGACTAAACTTTCAGTGGATTCCATGGTCAGTTGTTCTCCAAGTATTTGGTATTTTGGTCAATGTCAATGTATTGGCTCCCAGGGGAGCTCTAGTGGCTTGGCTATTTGTTGGGACCATAGGAAAATTACCCCTCTTTGGTGGCTTTCTTGTCATTCTTCTCTTTCTATGGTTGCCTCTTGCCTGGAGACAGGGGAGTTGATTATGGTCACTAATGTATATGCTCCTGTTGATCTCCCTAGAAAGATAAGGCTCTGGGCACATATTCGGCATGTTTGAGGTTGTCATCCCTTCTTGCCTTGGATTTTAGGTGGAGACTTCAATTCTGTTGTGTGCTTGAAGGAGAAACGAGGAGGTCTTTCTCCTCTGGGGCCCTCTTCTGATCTGCTTCGGGAGAATATGGATTTCTTACATCTTTTTGATGTTCTTCCTTGTAATGGGCTCTTTATGTGGAATAATAGAAGGGTTGGGGATGATGCCATTTCAGAACGTCTAGATAGATTTTTGGTTTCCTGCTATTGGAATAGTGGTATTCTCTCACTCTCTTCTGAAATTCTAGATTGGAGGGGTTCTGATAAGTGGCCTATCAAGCTCTCTGCTAGTTATGTCTCTATTCCCAAGAATCCCCCTTTTAAGTTTCAGTTATTGTGGCTTCGTGACTCTTCACCTCATGATTTCATGGTTCACTGGTGGAGAGATGGTGGCCCAGCGTATGGCACTGCTATGTTCTCTTTTTCTAAAAAACTTCAATATGTCAAAAGAAAGCTCAAAAACTAGAACAGGACTTGCTTTGGTAATCTTCACACCATGAAGAAGAGGGCTCAAGATCATCTAGCAGTCATTACTAGGCAGATCCGTGACCTTGGCTTCTTGGAAGCCCTTCGCATAGAGGAGTCCCAGGCTTCCAGGGACTTAGCTGAGTGGGATCTCAAAGAAGAAATATATTGGAAGAAAAAGGCTAGGATTGATTGGCTTCAGGAAGGGGACAAGAACACTACTTTCTTTCATAAATCTGTTCAGGGCCGCCGAAATCAGAGTTACAATTTTTCTCTTGTCAATGCTGATGGCCTCCACTTCACTTCCTCACATGCTATGTCCAGGGAAGCTATTCAGTTCTACTCTGCTCTTTTCTCTGATGACTCTCCTCCCGCTGATATTGAGGAGAACACTATCCTATCTTGTATTCCCTCTCTTGTGACCACGGAGATGAATGATTCTCTTATGAGGCCGATCTCCCTATCGGAATTGGAGGATGTGGTCTTCAGCATGCGGAAGGGAAAGGCTCCTGGGCCCGATGGGTTCCCGATTGATTTTTTTCAGGAATTTTGGGATATTATTAATCAGGACCTTTTAGCTGTGGTTCAAGAATCTTTTTCTCACAAACAGATGCTCAGAGCTTTGAATGGTACTTTCCTTGTTCTTATTCCAAAAAAAGAAGGGGCTAATCAACTCGACTTCTTCTAGCCTATCGCTCTTTGTAATGTGGTCTATAAAGTCATTACTAAGTTGATTGTTGAAAGACTTAAAGTTTGGCTCCCCCTGATTATCTCTGAAGAGAAAGGAGGTTTTGTTGCTAGGAAACAAATCCTTGATGGAGTGGTTATTGCCTCTGAAGCCATCCACTCTATGTATGTCTCTAAAGAGCGTTCTATCTTCATCAAGTTGGATATGGCTAAGGCCTATGATAGAGTTAAATGGGGTTTTTAACGGAAAACTCTTCTTGCTTTTGGCTTCATTTTGGAATGGGTGAGCTGGATTTTGAGCTGTGTTACCTCTCCTTCCTTCTCGGTGCTTCTCAATGGTGCACCCTCTGAGTTATTTGGGGCCTCTTGGGGTCTTCAACAAGGGGATCCTCTTTCTCCGTACCTATTTATTGTTATGGCGGAGGGCCTTGGAAGATTTATTAAATATCAAGTTTCCCAAAATGTGATACAAGGCTGGCAATGGGGAAACAGTTTGCCCAATATTTCTCATCTCCAGTTTGTGGATGATACTGCTCTTGCAGGTGGAGCTCGGATTCGGGAAGCTGAAGCTTTTAGGATCACCTTGGATACTTATTTGGCAGCTTTCGGCCAGCAAATCAATGACCATAAGTCCTCCATTTATTTCTTCAATACTCCTGGGCCTATTCAACAGAGGATTGCTGATATCCTCCGATTTCAGATTCAGTCTCTTCCTCTGACTTACCTGGGCATCCCTATTGTGGTGGGAAGACAACCCAGGCTCTTTTGGCAGAACCTTCTTGATAAGCTGCGACATAAGATTAATCATTGGACTCATAGATGGCTCTCTATGGCTGGAAGGGTGACTCTCATCCAATCTATGATTCACTCTCTTCCTACTTACAGAAGCATGGTTCAGGCAGCCCCTGTTTACTTTCTTAAAGCATTTGATGCCCTTTCTCGACAATTTCTTTGGAGCAGGAACCTACAATATTCTAAATGGAGCCTTATTAATTGGGATATTGTCTATAGGCCCAAGAAGGAGGGAGGTCTGGGTCTTCGTTCTGCTATCTTGAGTGGCCAAGCTCTTGCTGCCAAACTTTATTGGCGTTGGTGCTCCAGCCAGTCTCAGCTCTGGGCTCGCATCTTGTCACATAAGTATCTCCTTGGAGTTGATCCTTCTAATATCTCGAGCTTTCCCTTGGAGGGTTGTGGCTCTATGGTGTGGACTACCCTCAAGAAAGGTGCCCACTTAGTGAAGAGTCACCTTTTCTGGATTTGCAATAGAGGTTCTGAGGCTCTGTTCTGGAGTGACTCTTGGAATGGAAATCCTCCTCTTTTGATCTCTCATCCGCACCTACAATCTCTCTGTGATTCTTTCCTTCATGCTGGCTGGGATAAGGTGGCTCATTACAAAGAGGCCTGCAATCTGGGCCTCGCTATTGGTTATAGATGGAAGAATTCTTCTGATTGGCCGCCAGGGGGCTCAGTGCGGGATCAAAGGGAGCTTTCTCAGATACTTGCCTCTAGGGATTGCAGCTCTTTGCAGGAACTTGATGTTCTAGCTTGGGGAGGTGCTTCTTTTGGTAAGTATTATGTCTCTTCAGGGTACTTCGAGCCTACTAGGCTATTGTTCGGCGATGTTGAGGTGCATTGGTGGAAGCAAGTTTGGAACTCTTTCTCTTGGCCCAAGTGTCAATTTTTCCTCTGGCTGGTGGTTCACAATCACTGCCTCACTTGGGATAATCTTTGTAAGCGTGGCTTCCATGGACCCTCTATCTGTGTGCTTTGCTGTGATGGTGAGGAGTTAGTTTCACACCTCTTCTTTCAATGCTCCTTTGTCAAGCAGATTTGGCACTTTTGGTGGTTTGCGTGGGGCCGCCCATGCTGGCATGTTTCTTCTCTGTCTGAGTTTTGGGTTAGATTGGGGCATCCGCCTTCTAAGTCCTCTTTTCTGCAGGGTGCTTGGGCTATTGGCCCTTCCTTCATTCTTTGGCATGTTTGGCTGGAAAGGAACAAGAGAATCTTTCTGGATGTTAAGGTTGGAGTCTTGCACCTGTGGGGGAAAATTGTTCATTCCCTCCATGAGACTGTTATGACAAAGTTTGAGGGGATGGGTGGTTTGGATCCTGGAGAGGTGGATATTTGCGCTCGCCTCTCCTT
Source organism: Thuja plicata (assembly GCA_018584345.1). Taxonomy (NCBI): domain Eukaryota; kingdom Viridiplantae; phylum Streptophyta; class Pinopsida; order Cupressales; family Cupressaceae; genus Thuja; species Thuja plicata. The sequence continues at coordinate 1,254,365 of MU227964.1, read as the reverse complement.
TCCTCTCCATGGTGGAGCTCCTCTATCAGCTATTCACTGCTATGGTAGTAGAGCCAAACATCATTTTTAGTGGGTTAATCGTGAGGGGTATTGGACTCCTCCTCTGCCTGGAGTTATTAAAATCAACACTGATGGCTCCTCCCGGGGGAATCCTGGTCCTACTGGTATTGGGGGAGTTGGGCGTAGTAGTTTTGGAGATGTCCAGTTTCTTTTTTTTATTCACAAAGGAGTTCATACCAACAATCTCATGGAGGCCGTCGCCATCCTGGTGGCTGTGGAGCATTGTTGCGTGCATGGATGGCGTAGTATTATCTGTGAAGCTGATTCACAAGTTATTTTGAATTTACTGAATAGACAAGAGCTTTCTGAAGTCGGCTGGCAGCTGACTTTGGTTATTAAGTAAATTCTCCAGTTGTGCAGGTCTCTTGACTATGTTACTTTTACTTATATCCCCTGTGAGTGGAATGGTGTTGCTAACTGCCTAGCTAAATGGGCTTCTAAGCATGGGCAGGGCTGGAATATTGTTGACCAGAGCCTCCTTCTCCCTGATTTATCTCATAAGCTGGATCAACTTGTTGTTCAGGATATGGCTCCTTATAGCTCTTTGTTGTATTGTTTTCTTTGGCTTTCAATAAAAATTTTACCCCTCTTTTAGACTTAAATTGAAAACACTACAAAAATAAATTGAAAACATTAAATGTCTCCATGAGGAATTGATGGCAGTGTTGCGGTTGTTGATAATTAAAACTTCAAAATAGTTGATAGCCGTAAAGAAAATGGTACGGAGCACAGGAAACAGTGACTGATAACTTTTGAAATGATAAACCGTTAAGGAAGAAAAAGAGGAGGGTGGTGGGTGGACCCCAAGGCACAACACACTAAGCAGTCAAAGCTTAGTGTGCGATGTTTAAGCTGTCCACTCTTTTTGTGGGTGTGGGGCTTGAACCATAGGCTCTGTCTGCATGGGGGTGGGGTTTGAAAAAGAAAGCAGCGGTGCATTTGGGCGAATCCATTGGCTCTTGGTAGCGGACGCGACTATTACGGTTTGTAGCATGAGAGCGTGTTGAAAGCCATGACTAGTGGTTGAGTCCGTGATCAGCGCGAGTTGAAGGGGATGAGAAGCATGAGCGGTAAGATGAAGGAAATCCAACAGGTTGGAACTCCTACGGACAAGATTGTTGAGGAGGCTACAAACATGCAACTTCAGGAGCCCGATTGGGCTGCTAATCTCACGATCTATGATATGGTCAACGCCTGCAAGCTCGCCGGCCAGGATGTGGCTAGAGCTATCAAGAAGCATTTCACCGTCAAGAACCCCATGGTTCATTTCCTTTCTCTTATTCTCTTCGAGACCTACACTATGAAGTGTGATAAGATGTTCTCTGAAATTGCTTTCGAGAAGGTCTTTGAATTCAAAAGAATGGTGGGGCAGAAGATGATCAGATTTTGCCTCGCCCCAATTCGTTAAATTCGGAAGCCTCGAACTCAAATTCGAACCATATTCCAGGACCCAATTCTGGTACCCAAATTGGGGCAACGTTGTTTTGGAACGCGGTTCCGGGTTGGAATGGGGTATCTTGGTATTGGTTGTGTTGTTTTGGATCTCCATTTTATAAAAGGCTTTGAAAAAGCTTTAAAAGCAGCACATCAACTATAATGTTAGTATTTCTTACAATGAAGAAGAATCTTCCTTTGGAAGGTCTAAAATACATTTCATAGAGTTCGATCAACTTTCTGTACACTAGTTGAGTAGTGTCATCTTTTCACTCATGCAGTAAACCTTGGTCCACCAATCATGAAGATTTGCCAATTCCAGAAAATATGATTCCATCATCAGCACAGTTTAGAGTTCTTCTCTTGAGACTAGTAGCCAGGACTTTTTTTTATTTTGTCCTCCTAAGTTATACTTAAGGGGGGGTGTTAGTGTATTTATTTAATTAATTACACTTAGGCTTATTAAGCCTACATAATCGTCCATATTTATTCAACACTTGTTCACACAAATTATCGTAGGAGTCATCTAGAGAGGTGTTGATTCTATTTCGACACATCATTCTATTTCCTTAGTTTTTCCACCATTCTAGGTTGAAGGAGTCCATGCCATATTTTGTGGAGACACTTTCACCTATATGTACACTTGGTGTTTCTATTATTTAATGGGTCAGTTAATACATTGTCGACTTTGGGCTCTCAATGTGTTATTGTGCTTCACTTAATTGTTAGATCTTGCATGTTTCTATTGTCCCCAACACTTGAAAATAAGAAACTATTCAAATAATCTCAATTTATTCTTTCAAATATTATATTACAAATTATCTTATATATTTTTTCTTTTAAATACCTCAAATTACTTTTTAGATATTTTCAATGATCTAAAATATTAATAAACCATCAATATATATATATATATATATATATCTTCATGTTCTTATTTGTTTTGACCTACTTGCTATTGAAGAATTTGAATACTCTTAAAGTCAGTTGATATATAAAATTTATTCCTTTTCCAACTACTCCATCTTGAGGCCACTCACCTGCTCATTGGCATCATATCGGATGTAGCAAAGATAAAACTAGATTTCATAGGTAATTTGGACTCAATATTGTTCTCATGTTTATTCCGCTAAAATCATAATTAAACTTAAAATGTAAGCCCTAAAGAGAAAACTCCTCAAAATCTTGTACTTTTACAAAAATAATTTAACACAGAGCAGTTATTTCATGTAATAGAATAACATATTTGATATTTTTTATTAAATAAGACCTCCAAAGTACATATTTAGAAGGATAACATAAAGAAATCTTACAAGCTTTTATTTTATGTTAGTAACAAATATCTCAATAGCGTCTATGATTAGACTATGGAGATAGTCATCCAAGGTCAAGGAGGTTCAATGAAAGCACAAGAGAGATCTAAACTGAGATATTAGTTTTATTTAGTAAATGATGTAAATACATAATGATGTTCATGTTATAGATTATTGTTATAAACCTATCACATATCTAGGCAAGGATGACATAGAGGATAATAGAAGATTATGACATATATTTTAAGCTTACAAGTCTAGACACATTAGTAAATGCATTAAGTATGCAATAGGTAAACTAAGGTAACTTGTCATAAAATGGATATAATAGGGAAACTAGGTTGAGATTAACCTCATTCACACAGACAACATTTTTGAAAGTTAATGCAAAATCACTTGTTCTCCTAGTCTACTCTAGAGTGATGTAGATGACGCATGCTTTTCAATATTTCAACTTAAATATTATCTATGCATGCAATTCAAAATATTGCATAGCTTTGTTGGCTCATAATCACTAGTAAAAGGGAAATATGTGCATTAATTATTATAATTTTTGAATATAGTCTCTTAAATCATGGAACTCGAGTGGCTTGGCATCGACTTGGTTCCAACTTTCTCCCTTGGCTAGGTGTAAGGATCATGGTCAGAAAAGTCCACTTTGCCCTATTTTCTAGTGTTTGGTCTCTCCTCCCCTTCAGCATGTTGCTCCTTGGTGGGCTTCTATAGGCCTTTCCAAGAGGTTTTTTTGCTGGAGCTCTCTGGTGGCCATCTAGTGATGCTTTTGATTGACTTCATTATAGAAAAGCTTCCTAGGTTGAATTTGGTTTTTTCAAATTCCTAATGATCAAGATAAAGAAACATACGATGAGAGTTGAGACCCTCTCATTGATAATATAGGTTGATCATTGATATATGATAAGCAAGATAATCGAAACCATTTGCCTCCATCTTCTCTTACTATTTTTACTATTTAAGAACAATTTGTATTACATTTTTTATTCAAACTCTAACCCTATTTAAACTATTGAATGTGATTTTATATCCAGCTACCATATTTTATCAAATAACATTTGATATTAATTTGTATTCAGATGTATATGTTCTCACACTTCAAACAATGGGATTTATTTGGTTTACTCAGCTGGAGCGTACCTATCCAACAAAATTATTGTACCATGTTCGTTACAAGTGTCCTTCGATATAACGTATTTTACAACAATTTCGTCGGAAGAATACAATTAAATCGGGCACAAATTTCTGTTTTATATATCTGTGGCCTAATATTCTTTCCCAATTACTTGGTTTCTAATACATTGTTGGCGACGTTTACATAACGCAGATTCTGGAAAATGAGATCTTAGCACGAAGGAAACAAAACATTTTATTTCATGGAAAACCCCGTACAAACTTGGACGTCTACATTGGGATAAACGAGAAACTCCTTTTAAAACTCAGCCTGCAGAGAAGTAACGATCCGAAGGTGATTTGGCGAGAGCAACATCAATTGAATTCGCTAATTTTGTTAGAATCGCATCAAAATGGCAACTGAAATGAAACCCAGTTTCTCGGTTCTTGCGATTGTTGTCTTCGTTTCCTGTCTACAGACAGCCCTAGCAGCTGACAGCCCAGGTACGAAATGAAAACTTTCTGTTGATTTAATTTCTGTTTTAACCCTTTTCAATGGTAACAATGGCGTGGAATTTCGCAGGGCTTTGCAGTATAGTAAACTGTGTGATGGGAACCTGCGACAACACAAGTCTTATTCCCCAGTGCCAATGCAACCAAGGCTGGAGTCAGCCCAATCTTCAACTTCCGATTCCAATCCCCTTTCTCCCCTGCGTTATCCCTAACTGTAAAACTTCCCCCTCCTGTCAAATTTATTATATTTTCTACCCCATCTTAAAAGCAATAATTTCGAACATGATTTGGTATCCGTTTGGTTATTGCAGGCACATTCAATACAAGCTGCGGCAGCGCAGCCCCACCGTCGGCTCTGCCTCCCCTACTGCCTCCGGCCGCCAATCTCACCCGTATGACATTCTTCATCGACCCCAACTTGAATTACTGCTTTGCTTTGGTTTAGGTGCATGGTTATTTTTACCTTGCAAATAATTTGGTACTTTTGCAGCTTGTGCATTTTCCGTGTGTGGAGAAGGTGGAGTCTGCCAGGAAACATCCGCCTTTAACTACATTTGTAAGTGCAATGAAGGGTATGAAAACCTTCTGAACATGACGTCAGCCCCGTGTGTTAAACCATGTAAGATCTCAGCCTCGTACTTTATTGTTTCACCAGACATGGCTGTGTTGGTTTCCATTTCAAATTTGTTTAACGATTTTAATTGTTTGATTTTGATAATTTTAATTGTTTGATTTTGATAAATAGAGATAAATTTGTTATTATGATATCATTATCAAAATTCAATTTTATAGTTTTTTTATTGAATTCATTGGTTCATGTTTTATAAGTAGTGGTTCACAAGAATCTATCTCTGGTTAAAATGCATGGTACACTTCATCTTTGTGAGCATCACAATACCTAGATGCAATGAGTGCTAATTGTACCATTCATTTTTATGATAGATAACTTCTTTAGAAAGGCTAATCATGAAATATGGATAGATGAGTTTGACTCCAAAACCATACAATTTAATCCTAAAAATAACATTCTAATTTGACTTGCCTAACACTACATAATTGAATCCTAATAATAATATCATAATTTGACATAGTCTGAAAAAATATCTTCTATTTATCAAATTAGTTATTCATGTATTATAATAGTAACAGGACAAAGTACGAATTACAGAAAATAAAATTTTAAAAAATAACGTTAAACATACGAAAAAAGGAATGCTTTGCTCAAAGCTAATTAGCGGACGTGGTAGTTCAGGCCTTCTAGATGCAGACTGCTCAAATCTTGGAATAGGCCTAGGAGGCGGGGGAACTCCACCGGTAGCCACTGCGCCACAGCCGTCGGGCAATAATAAGGGTATTGCAGCTCCACCTTTGCTCAGTACTTCAGGTACTTCATTTTGCAACAGGAGAAAAATTCAAGCACACATAATTGCTTTTTAAATAAAATACGTGACAAATATTTGCATATGCTTGCAGGGGGTGCCAACGTTATTTCATCCGCAATCATCATGGGAATAGTCAGCATTTCTTTTCTAATTATATTCATATAGTTTATGTATTTATTCTCTCTTTAGTGGCTATACTACTAATCAGTATATGTGAACAATGCTAAATGTATACTTCTGTTATGGTTATTAACGTTGAGCCCATAATTCGAAGTTCAGTATAATTTTAGAAAGTGCACTTCTTGTTGAAATCTGTAATAAATTAATAATAAAATTTGGTCTTCGGAACATACTTTGTTTCGCGCGTTCCTTGAAATTACACCAAGTGTGCTTATGGTTGAAGTAGCACTGTAGAACAGAAGAAATAATACTTGATAACTAGTGTAGAACGAAAACGATGGTTTGCTTTTCATTACGAAAGTTACTGGTGTTAGATTTAATCTTAACAGAATGATTTATTCTTAACCTTTTTATTTCAAATTGATTTCCAAGGTATAATGAAGACTGTGTTTGACATTCTTCACTTAAGATGGTATCAAGAATATTAAGATTGACTTTCAAGGAAACAGGGGGAGGAGAAATAATAGAAAACAGGCATAAAATTTTATATATTCATCAGACCTAAAACATTACATTGAAACTATTACAATTTGCTTCTTTCTTATTGCTCTTTGAAGCTGGACCCTATTGAAAGAGTGAATATAGAATACAGAGCCAACAATTATGTAGAATGTTGAGGGCAAACGGTTGAAAGCGACAAGCATAAAATATTGTTTATCAAGCTATCAACAATCTGTATAAAACCTGCAAATCGTACAATGGATAACTTAGAGAAATTAATTTGAATCGAAGAAAGATTACTGTTTGAATACTTGATGAGAAGTGACTGATGGATGGAGGATACTGAGAGGAAAGATGCTGAGTAGTTGGGATTATTTCAAGCACTCTCTTAATCATATGAACAAATTTTGATTGGATTCTTAGTTTCTTCAGTGATACTTCGTCATTTACAATCTTCAAGCTCTAGAGATCAAACCTAGAAAATCTTATGATTCTATCGGAATGCTCTATCAACAATGTCTGAGGTATTTGATTACCAGTGCATTGTAGAATCAAATGCCAAACACTTGCATTTTCTTGACATCTCCCATTGAGTCACACCACTAAGCCAGGTCCTAATTTGAGTTGCATCTAGTAGACTCATTCGTTGCTTACACAAATACAGAATGCTGCAACTTAAAACCATATTCTTTCTCTATCTATTGACTCCACTTGTATTTTCACAACTATAGACACTTGATAGCCCCCTCTCATCTTGACATGCTCCTCTCATCTTCAGATCAATTCTTATTATCTCCTCTTCTTACTTTCTTGTGCAGTATTTTTAGTGTGACCGAAAATAATGTTTTTCATTTTTTCCTTAGACAAAATAAACAATACAACCCACTAGTCGGATCTTCTGAAATTAAGGCCATCTTTCACCAAAATTAAACTTCGTCACCTTCATTTGAGGATTGCGTCTAACATTTTTTTGTATGATTTTGTTTGTACTTATCATCTTGCATATTGTCTACCGGGGAAGTTGCAACTACAACGCTCGACAAAATTTTCCTATCCTCCATCTTTCGAAGGACGCGCCTTCTCTATGATCTGATATTTTGGTGTAGGAAAGGAGGACGTGGGTCAGGTTTATTTTTTTAATGGTGCTATTTCCTCTCCTCATGCGCTGGTTTATATTCAGATTAGGACGCGTTGAGTATTTTGTTTTTTGTGTTTCCTAGTACTATTCAAAGAGCATAACAAGTAGTAAGTGATGTAGGAGCATCTTAGGATATTGGCAATCTTGCATTAATCAAAATGAGTTCCTTCTTGTTTATTCACTATTATGTTTCAGTTGGGTAGTTCTAGTGTTTTGATCAGTGTTCGATATGTACTAGTTATTTTATGTTATGGTTGTGTCAGCTTGTTATGGCTTTTTTCTGGAGCTTGTATGATTGTACCTTATTTGGTTTCACCACGCATAAGCTATGGTGGATTCTTTGGGTATTTGTCCTATTCTTCATATTTCGGGTTGGTGGAACAAACTTTTCTCATCTTCAAACACTGCACAAGTAAATACAAGAAATCTTTTGACAAATTTCTTCAACAACTACTTTAATTGTTGTGGTAGTTTCTTCAAACATGTTATTAATGGTCTCTAGACCTTTTCATTCTTTTTCTTCAATGATCCTTTATTTGGAGGATAAAAAAATAACTATGCTCCCCCTTAATTTGTCAATTATTTGCGAACAATCTCTTCTATTTTTTAACCTTTAGCAACTTCCCTCAGACTTCTACAACTATAGCTTTAGCTTCTCAACTCAATTGCTTCAACATCAATACTCTTTTGGGTCTCTATGATTTGCTCTGACAATTGCAGCTCCCGCCACAAACGTTCCTTTTCAAGTAAATATTCACAATACTTTACAGCAAAATAAGCTAAAGGCAAAACTTTGAAAATAATTATGACCCTTATTTTTTCAACATATACCGATTTATCATGTGGTGGCAACTACGTACATTGCACTACCTACCTACAATTTCCATCCTAACAAGGCACCGCAACATATATCGATTTATCATGTGGCGGAAACTACGTACATTGTGCTACCTACCTACAATTTCCATCCTAACAAGGCACCACAACATAGAGCAGACTTTAGATACAACTTGCATTTAACCATGATATCTCTTCAATATATTCGAAAATATTTCTCATAAATTTAACAACACAAACTATGATTTACCTTTCATTTTGTTGAAGGTTGCAGCCTTTGGCGTTCAAATATTTTTGTAGCCTTTTGCCTTCTAGCTTCAATAATAGCAACCACAACAACTTTGTCTACAAAACTACTATAGCCGTCCAAGAAAGAAATGTATCTCTCTTTGTTCACATGCCATCTACTTATAATCTTAGAATCTTCTTGTCTTGAAAAACTAATACTGACTTGAACAAAGGTATTTTCTTGCTGGCCAAATTAGCTAATCAACTATGATAAACACTCCCTCAAGTTAAATGACTTGTTGAAACTCTTGAGGCTTTTCAAGCTATGGAACATTACAAATACATTATTTGAAGGGTTTGAAAATAGCTTACTAATCAATGCAAATATAACTTTAAAAAAAAAAAAAAAAAAAACATTAAACACCACTCATTATCTCACACCAATTGAGCTAAAAGGGACACCCCATTTCCATTTCATTTTCTCTTTTATATTCAAATGTGGAATGGTCTCTTAATTAATACCACAATGAAGATAGTGCAAATGTATTTCTAAGGATGGTGAATGATCAAATGAATCTAAGATGGTAAACTATAACAATGATTGATTCTAAGATGAACTCTATGTGATGGATAATAAGTAATGAAATAAAAATTAATAGAATAGCACTATGATTGCAATAATGAGGTCTAAAAATCAAACTAACATTATGACAATACCATGAAAGCTGGATGAAATAGATGGGGAGAAGAATTTAATTGATAGAAATTTAGAGGGAATTGAATGGTTAGGATTTAATTGAAATGGAGAGCTAGGATTTCAAGAGAGATGAGTTGAATTCCAAGAGTCAAAGTGGTTGATTATGCAAGAGGTGAGGTATTTCTTACACGTGTAAGAAACCTTAGAATGAGGAGTGAGGTTGATAAGTGTGGATCATGTATTAAGAGTGATTTTTACTCACACATGTGTAAGCAACATTGGAAAATATTATAGTTGTTCAACCTATGTAAAACACACACACACACACACACACACACACACACACACACACACACACACACACA
>MU227964.1:1206147-1236442 GCA_018584345.1 Thuja plicata | reverse complement strand
CAATCATTAGAACTCATATAAAATAAAGGAATCTCTTAGACTATCTGAGAATGTTGCAATGTGAGTAGAATCAGTTATAATGAGGCCTTCAACAATTTTTTTTTCTTATTTGGACGATAAAAATAAACTCTAGCTCCTAGTAACATGTACATTTTTGGTTCACCCAACCTATTCATTTTTTTGAACTAAACATGATCATTACAACATGAGTATGTAGCATCCATATTTTCAATGGAAGATATATGTTATTAACATATATGGGTTTTGTCATTATTTACATTTCTTGCAAGGAGAGAGAATGTGTGCATAATATTAGCAACCAATAATGCATAAGGTTTAGTTTTCTTATATATTATACATGTTTATTATTCCCTAGCATTATTATTGGCACTTAGAGAGAGAGAGAGAGAGAGAGAGAGAGAGAGAGAGAGAGAGAGAGAGAGAGAGAGAGCTTTTAAAGTTTGACATTATGTTATATTTTTCTGACAAAATAGGAATATGTTTTGGTGCCTGAAGGATTAGAACCCCTTAATATTATCTATTTTTTAGAATCTTTTGTAGTTTAGAAACTAGATGTAGAGTACTACAATTTTTGTTATTTTAGAATCTTCAAATTGTGAAGGCACAAGTCTCAAAATGCTCCTTGAAGTTTAGGGTTAGCTAATTTCTATAGAAATAAATAGCCACTTATACCCCTTTTTTGTTTTCCATCTTGGTGCACTTACCGACATTTGTTAATTTTAATGTTTCCTCACAATATTCTTGTCATATTTCTTCACCATTATTTGGTGGCCTCTTTTGTTTGCTTTGGTTTCTATAAATATACATGTATTCTTGATCTTAGCCTCAAAACATTTTTTCTCGTCAAATTCTTATGTTGTTATCTAGGTTGTTGAAAATATTTTGCATGTTAAATCACTTTTTTTCATTTAACCATTCTACTATCTAGGATAAGTCAAAATTCCCAAGTCTTTGTTATGAAGCACGTAATGAAATCCATGTGTAGGTTTGTCATTGCCCATAAGGTGATTGTGTATGATCTTCCTTCAAAATTCGCAGGTTCTTTCAACTTTGCAAATGCTTTTGTGGGTAAGGCATGTGATTGCCTTCCTCTTGATGTCCCAGAGGGACATTGTGCAGTATATGTTGGTAGTGAATGTTGTAGGTTGATAATCCCCACAAAGTATTTGAGTCAAATTGTGTTCCAGGCATTATGTGATGAGGCTAAGGAAGAGTATGGTTTTTACCATCACAGGGGATTCATCATTCTGTATGAGGAAATTACTTTCTAGTATCCTACATTTGCTATAGAGGAGGATGAACTGGTACTCATAACTATATTGCCAAATAAAGTCACTAGTTTCCATTGTTTGGTATTTTGTTTAGCCGATGTTGACTAACCCCATGTCCCCATTTGGATGCTTAACTCCAATTTTTGCTTAAATTTAAGCAGCTAAAGTGTTGCCATGCATATTTTAAATGACGGAAAAATGATAAAACAAAATCTCCTCCTATTTTAGTGGAGCAACAACTACTTGAAAAATGAAAAATAAGCATTGAAAAAAAGGGGGGGTTGGAAATAAACACGGACTGGTATTTGGGAAAACCAACACATGGCTCCACAAATTGTTTTCCTTCATTTTATTTGTCTACTATTTTTTCTCTATATCATTTTTTAAATTTTTTTGTTTTAAAATAGTTTTTAAGATAACTGCTTACAAAATAAGCAACAAAATTTCATAATCATGGGGCCACCAGCTCCAAAAATAATTGCTAAAAAAATTGAGCAGCAAATACCAATCAAAATAATCTTAGCAACCAAATTAAGAACCTGCCCTAAATCTACCTTAGAAATATAGAAACAAATTAATTAGACTTGAGCACCTTCCACCTTTTGCTCTCACTGCCTAGAGCGTAATGCACAATGTTCAATTATTTATGTTACTTTTTCCACCAACCCTTATTTTTGAGTATGTGTAAGAGTACTTTATCATAGTGAAAATGTATAAAAAAGTAGCTAAGACTGTACAGAAAGTTTTGGAGAGTTCTGTTTAAAGAGGAAAAAATAAAAGGAGAGCCAAAAGTGCAAGATAGATAATTGTGGAAAGAAAAACAGGATGTGAAGAGACTGCAAAACGGTGAAAAACTAAGATTTGTTTAAAAAAGGTTTTTAGCTCTTTATACTCAAAACAAAAAATTGCAATCAACTATCTGATCTCTGTAGGCACCATCGCCCATTCAAATCAATTAAATTGTACTGAACTAAAAGTAAGTATTAGATTGTCCAGAACAAGAATTTCTCATTCAAATAATAAACTATGAAATTATATGTACAATATGCTCTTCCCCTGTTAAAGAAGAAGCCTGAGCAATAAAAGAGGGGTTTTTATCCCCAGGCATGACCACCAATACGCTTTCCTTCTGGTCCTTCGAACAAAATGTAACCGGATTCGTCCCATTGCCATGCTCAACGGATTGGGGGGCTCCATTAATAGAACCTCCCTTACAACAGGACAAGATCAGAAGGATTATAGCAATGGCTACCACGATAAACATGACACACCCTGCAGCAAAAGCGTAGACATTTCCTGAATCTGACGCCTGAAACGTTCGAAGTACCATTGAACAAAATCTATGTAAAAAGGCCTTTTGTTCTCTAAATTACACTTGACAAATTTGAAGTTGAAGTCGGCATTAAATAAGCTGTTTTGAGTTTGGGGATTATGCAGTTGGAGTACGCAGTATCTGTGAGACAGGGGACATGCAAAATTGCGGATTTGGGATGGGTTGAGGGTTTGACACGGGGCTCACGTGGATTTCTACAGTATTTGACACGGTGAAAAGGAAAGAATTTGACGCTACCAACATGATCGGTATAGTATAATATTCGTAAGAAATATCCGCTTTCGACTTCTCCAACCGCCACTTCATAATTATATCCCCTCGGTGGATTACCTGCTTGTTAAGCAGTTATGTCATCGCAGGCGTGCAACGCGATAAGAAGTTTGTGTCATCACAGGTGTCGGTAAGTAATGGAGTTTATCTGGAAAATTGAAGTCATAGGATTCCATTATATGTCGTGTATTTAATGCCGTATATTTCGCAACCTCTTCCATAGCCGACATTGTTAGGGTTTTCCCGTTGACATTCATTAGTGGTTTAGGTCTCTACGCTTCTGATTTAGCCTTCGTTATATCTTTTTAAAATAAATTAGATATTTAATTTATTTAGACATTTATAGATATATTTATTAAATAAATTAGATATTTAATTATTAAATAAATTATTGTAGTAATTTTTAATAAATATAATTATTTTTAAATTAGATATTTAATTTTTTTAATAAATAATTATAATGTGATATAGTTTTTAAATCAAATTCATTGATCCATGTTTAATGAGTACCGTTCACAAGAACCTATCTCTTATGGGGGGTTGTACACTTAGCACTCGTAGCATGAGAAAGTTCAAATGCTCAAATTCTAGCCTATAATTCTATGTTTTGGATTAAAGCAAAAACAAGTTTTGAAGGGACCCGAAACCCTTAACAACAGAAGACCAAAAGAAAAAGCATTAAGCCCACAAAAACAAAACAACCAAGTAGGAACAACGAGTTGGAGCCTAGCCAAAAAAACACACAGCAATAAGGGAACATGATAGAAAAGAAGGAATGCCAATATCCTTGGTATCATCTTCAACAATAACAGTGGCTTTATTGGGGCCTTTCCCATCCACCACACTAACCAGGGCGTCGAGGTTCTCCGTCGAGGCCTGCATACCCTCATAGCTTATCTAGAGAATCTTTTTTAGCATGACATTTCTATCAACCAATTTCTTGGAGAGAGTAGAGACCTTAGTCTTCAGATTGTCAGGGATGCTCTTGTTTAAATTATCTTCAACCCTATTCTTTAGGTTATTGATAATGCACTCTATTGGATCATTTTCTAGCAAAATCTTATACAACATAAATGCTTGACTCTATGCAACCCAATTTCTGATTCTATCTAGTAAAATTCCACCTAACGAGGATTAAATCCTCCTACACGTCGAGCTCCATAGACTCTGATGGGTGTACCTAGTTTGGTTCACTATTCCTCAGCAAACCACATAGTGGATATGTGTCCTACACACAGATATTCAATATGTAGATATGAAAAGTGTAAAATAAAGTTTGATTAGTTTTAAAGATTGTCACCCAACCCTAACCCTGATTAGCATCGAATCCTAGGGTACAGAGTCTATGTGAATGCTCTTCCACCACACTAGATTACTAAAAATCAATTAAATCCCAAGAAAGATCAAGATGCCTTACAACTCACTTTCTACAACTTAATTCTCAATTTATCAAATTCATATGTAATCTCTAAACCCCTTGAAATTTGTTCTCACGAATTACACTCCCCTTAGAAATAACTTTAAAACATATTTCACAAGTTGCCTTACAAATTAATGAACTTGAAATGCCTTACAAGTCAAACTCGTAAGAATTAAAAGCATACACATGAAGAAAATTATACATCAAGAAGGGACTCCAATTATATTTTCATTACTCAAATTTGCTTCAGTACATTCACATTACTCAATAAACTAAAACTCAATAAAAAAATTCTTTACTAGAACTTGCATTCAGTGTTGATTGATCATTAATTGATCGATCATCTTGTACAATACTTCCTCCTATTACTTATACCTCTATAAATCTAGGAATGGACTATTATGAACCAGGATGCAACAAGCTATGGATTGCTAGGTAAAGACAAAAACTGACTCATCATGAAAAACAAATATACAAGAGAACCAATAAATCAAGTTGTTACAAGAAGTCAAATGCACTTTCTCATTGGACCGTAGGGACATTGCAACAAATTCAAAAATGTTCTTCCTTCGCCAAGTGGAACCTTTGTCTTTATTCTTTTAAGAAGAAAATCTTCTTGAAAATCTTGATCACCTCACGATGTTGGAGAACTGCCACCTGTTGAAGTAACAATGGGGTGTTCTTGTTTCTTTGATTCATCTGGGGTATATCTACCCTTCCATGCTGCAAACACCTCATCACTGGGCCAAGAAAAGTTAACAATTCCAATCTTCTTTCTATTTAACTTATCCCATTTTGTTCTTATTCACTCAACTTCCTTTCCCCAAAACCCAAAATGGGACTTGGCATTTTCAATTGTCTCCATAGTTTGAACAAACAAAATGGTACTCTTGAGGTTATGATGCTATGAATTCTCATAGACAGTTCATCATTCATCTCTCCCATCCATCTTCTCTTACCCTTCAATTTACCATCCTTTTTATAAATGGTGGGAAATAATTCAAAACAAATAGTGGAGTATTCCATCCTTAGTATCTTCTCTTCTTTGGATGCTAACCCTTCTTACTGCAAACTCTATCAAGATTTTGACAAACTTGTAGGTAGTCTTTATTGTAGCCTCAGCATTTCAAATTTAAAACATAGTCGTCGATCGGGGCCATCTCAACACATCGTGTGGTCCACAAAAAGTCAAAAATTTGATGACCTCCACATCAAATCAACAGTGGTGAAGGAAAGCAATCAGCAACTGCCATTTCAACTCTACATAGTACCTTCAGTCCCACTTACTTTTCCTTGTCAACCTTGACAGGTGTCACTCAAGCGTGATCCCATGATGAGTATCCTTGGTGTACATTTGGATCAAGGCATCACACCTACCACTGGATTGAAACAAATCTGACCCACCTTTATCTCTTTTAAAAGTCCCAGACCCATGATCTCAAAGTGGATATGTGTCACTCCAACATGATCCCACGATAAATAAATCCATGTGCAACTTTTCTTAGTGGCATTACACAAACTGTTAGATTTAATATGATCTGCTTGATGGTTTATCTTTCAGCCCCACTTTGGAGAGATCTCCAGATGGACACCTATCAGGTAGGCATGATCCTGCAATGAATAAATAACACGAATCTTCTGCTCTAGGCATCACGCCTCTCATCCGATCAAAAGTGATCTGACTTAGGTCTTTATCCTCCTTTAAGCTTTGGCTAGGTCCTGCCACTAGCCACATGTCACATATGTGTGATGCCTCAAAGATAAACATCCTCGCATCTTTCATTCAAGAGATTGCACCCACCGTTGGATTAACTTTGATTTGACCGCAACCCGTTCTTGTGTTTAACTTTAAAGACGTCGACTCCACAATCTTAGGATGGACACTTGTCACACATGCATGATCCTGCAATGGCTATTCTTCATGTAACTTTTGATCAAGGAATTACACCCTGTCGTCCGATCAAAAGTAATATGCTCGGCATCTTTTAATGCATCAAATACCATAGGAATTTTAGACTTGGGAAATATCAAAATGCGGGCCCCGCTAGGACTTAGGAATTAAAAAAAAAATCCCATATAACAACTTAAGACACATGACTTAAAATGACTTAAGTGGTTCCCAGAAAGGTAACACGTGAAAATAAAAAGAACGGGAGACTTAGGGTTTAGAGAAAAAAAACTAAGGGCTTGATCAAATGGCAATTAGGGCTTAAGAACAAGTCACAGACAACATAAAAATAGGCAGGATTTTGCACCATGGTAACCAAAGATAGGAATTAAATAGGAACTCAAGGGAATGCATGAAAATGTTTTTGAAAATGTTTTAGCACCAGAAAATTATTTTGCAGTCCTAAGAGTGGCTCTGACTAAGGATGCTTGATTGCAAGATCAATGCAATAACCTAGACTTTGGGACATAGACCACACACAGTACAGAAAGAAAATACACAATAAAAATACAAACCTACAACATGTACATATATACATGACTACCGTGCATGGAAAAGAAAGTTTAGTTAAATACATGTTTTAGGAATTGTCCATGCATTGACAACTCCAATACCTCATCATCCAGATTTTTAAAAAAATATGAACCCTTATAATATATATGATGAACAATATAAGGCCCTAACCATAAGAATTCAAATTTTTTTATGATTTCCCTTATCTTAAGCTCTGGAATTCCACTACAACACCATGTCATTTGGTTGAAACCTTCTTCTACTAGCTCTTTTGTCAAAATTTTTTTTTATTTTCTGCTGACTTTTAAAGTTTTTCTTTCGTCCCTCCCTTCTGACCTCATCCAGTTCAACCAATTGAACGATTTTTTCATGCAAGGAATAATTCACTTCCAATTCCTTTTCCTAGATAAATTTATAGACAAGAAGTAAATTGTTTAATGATTGTGTTGTAAAAATGTGTCACACTTCTATGAATCATTGTATCCAAGATTGCTCAAGAATGAGGTCTCGAATGGCGACTCATAGATCTCTATTCATAGAGTGCAAGGGTTTGTAATGGAGGCCCTCAGACTGACCTAGTTTGTGCCCGTTTAAGTACACCATAAAATGAGAGATTCAAAGAGGAAAAACAAGAATGCTAGTCTCCATGATCATTAAGTATGCATGCAAATGAAAGATATTCTATATGATAACAATGCAAGAAAGGAAATTAATCTATATGATAACAATGCATGATTAATCTATGAAAGGAAACATGAATCTAATCTAACATGCAAGTGCAAAATTAATCTAAATGAATTTCCATGGGGCATGAAAGAAGAAGACGATAAGAGAGAAGTTGCAATATCCAAGCTCAAGTGCTCAAATTCTCCTCCAAAATTGCTCTCCAAACCTGCAGGATAACAATAGCATAAAATCTTGTTTTTTAAATGAGAAGAAGAGGTTTCCTTATAAAGAGCAATGGACGGCAAAGATTAAGAGGCAAAAATAAAATAAGCTACGGTGGAGATTGAATCTTGGTTGATCCATGTGCTTATATCTTCAAAAGGAAAAATCAAAGGCTGTGATTAAGAGGCAAAACACCCACCACTTAGAAATATATGTAGAAAAGGGAACTTTATTTATTTTAATTTAATTTTTTCCTTTTCAACAAAGAGGGATTTAAGTGGGGGTTTTATTTAATTAAATAAGATTATTTAATTTAATTAAAAGGGATATTTTAATTAAATGAGATACTATTATTTAATTAAGAGAGATTTTAATTTAATAAGATAAGATTATTTAATTAAAAAAGGATTTTAATTAAATAAGATTATTTTATTTAATAAAAAGAATTGTTTTCTTTTAATTAAATAAGATAATTGATAAAATGATCAAACCTTAGGAAATATTGAAATAATTGAATTAATTACGATTTGATCAAGGAAATTGATTTGAATTGAAAATGTTGCAAAGCATTGATTTAAGAATTTGATGAATTGATTTTGTCATTTGATAAATTGAAGAATGGGGGCCCATAGTCTAGGCAACCATTTTAGGGTGCATACATTTGCCCCTTTTTGACTAATGTGTGATCTTTATGGGAACACATGTAGTCAAAGAATGCAGTTGAAGTGTGAGATCGATTTGGGATCACAAAAAAACCCAGATGTCTGATCTTTATGGGAACACATCAAGAAAAAGATAAGTTGTTAGAAAAAGATAAGGTCAACACCCTTGTAAATAGGTAATTGACAAGTCCAAGATAAGAATCTCAAGAAAGGTTTCCCCAAGCGGAGAAAATGATAGGATTGATAAAGTTGAATCAAGGATTGAAGTTTGATAGGTACTGCCCCTTCATGATCAAAATTGAAATGAGATTGAGGAGAAATAGAAAATTGATAAATTTGATCAAATTGAACTGAAGATAAGCTTCTTGATGTAAGATGAAATATATAAGGATCACAGAACCAAGGTAGATCATCAAGCACAAAGTATTATGCCTCAAGGTTGAATTAGAAGAAAAGAAGCGGGGTGAAAGCGAATGGAAGATAGAAGTTTGGAAGAGGTGGAAAGAAATGGAGAGAAGAAAGAGAATCTGCCTTAAGAGAGAGAATGCCCCAAAATCAATCAACTGTTTAAGATAGAAAATTTTGATTGAGATCACGAAAGAAGATAAGGAAATGAAGATTAGAACATGATCACGGTTGATTAAAAGTCCACAAGAAAGATGAAGGAAAACCCTCGCAAACTCATAATGTAGCCTAAAAATGCAAGCTAACATGGGGTCTAACCATGCAAGCTACATGAAAATGCAAAGGTGTACTTGCAATAGAGAAACTGTAACATGGGACTTTGTGTTCATCATTCATGAGAGAGTGTTAAGGAACTTATTTTCATCATTGGGCCATTATTAATGGACATCGGAAAATCACACAATCATCACTAGTCACAAGCGCAACTATGAAGATATGAATGTGATTTATATCGGGTTGGAATGTGGAAAGATTCTAACATAAGCATCAAAGACATAAAGGTCAGATGACTTTGATGTTATCTTACCCAATTTAATGTAGCAAAAACACACTCGCATCAAGGCATAGAGGCTAGGATGACCAGCATAACGGTTGTGCAAAAACAATTAAGCACAAAGCAAGAAGAAAATAAAAACATGTCACATGCCCCAAGTCCTCTAGCTATGCATCTTGGAGAGACTTATTAGACAAGGACACTCAACAAAAATTAATAACAGTCAACACAGAAAGAAAATATCATGACATAGCTCAAGCATTATGTGTTGTGTTTAAAAATTTAAGTGTGTTAACTGATACTGAGTTCCGACGATAAGGATCGAATGCTCACAAGCGCGTAAGATCACGTGACAAAACTGGGTAAGGCCAAACTGATAAGTGTTGAAAAACATTTGATGTTAGGGGTTATATTGAAAAATACAATTGGGGTGGTGTTGAAAAACACCGTTTGTGAGGTGTCCTAAAGACTAACGCATCCAAGATACCGAAGCTAACATAGTTATGCCTCCTAGACAAAGATAAAGACCAATTCCAGACCAAGGAAACAAGGATAAGGCATGATGGAGAAAGGCTTAGTGTCGAGGACATGCACTAAGAAACATGGGTGCAAAGGCCTCAAGTAGTGCCCTTTTCTAGGTTTTTACCACTTAGATTTTATTACATTTTTTTCCTCTTTCATTTTTTCATATTTTTCTTCTTTTTTTCTAGGACTTTTTATAATTTGTTTTTTGAATTTTTGGCTACCAAGGCGCCTATTTCCAGCTTTTCACCAAGGCACTTTTTCTATTTTTTTTATTTTTTTGATTTTTTTTGTATTTTTTGGAATATATAATTTTTTGGAGATACATCAAAGCGCCTATTGCTAGGTTTTCACTAAGATGATCATTTTTTCAGGACATTTTCTAATTTTTAGCATTTTTGACAATATATCATTTTTTTTAATTTTTTCAAGATCAATAATTATGTACAAAGGATCCCCCCAGACAAAATGGGCATCATGGATAGAACTTCTTCAGGTGCAAGACATTGATAGGATCATGGAGCTCCTCTCCATCTATTGTAGACATTAAATAAGCACCTGACCCAAAAGTTGTTGTAATGATTTAAGGTCCAAGCCAATTAGGTTCAAATTTTCCCTTTTGATCTCTATGTTGTTGATTCTTAGGATTTTCACGTAGGACAAGATCTCCCAATTGGAATTCTCTAGGGTGAACCTTTTTTTTGAAGGCTTTAGACATGCACTTTTGATAAACCCGCATATGGTCAAATGAAGCTTGACATTTCTCATCTAGAAGTTCTAACTCTTGAAGTCTCATGGCGTGGTAGTCTTCATTTGTAACTAGACCTTTGAGGGAAACCCAAAGTGAATGAATCTCAACCTCCAAAGGTAACACTAATTCAATACCATATGCAAGAGAAAAAGGAGTATCCCCAGTAGGAGTACGAATACTCATTCTATAGGCCCACAAAGCCAAATTTATCTTTAAGTTCCAATCTCTACCATTCTTATAGATTGTTCTATGTAAGATTTTAAGAATGGTTTTGTTTGATGCCTCTGCTTGACCATTTCCTTACGAGAAGTAAATGGAGGACCAATGTTGTTTAATATTGAATTTATTGCAAAGTTGTTTAAGGTCCTTATTTTTGAATTGGTCTCTGTTGTCAATGATAATCTCAGAAGGCACTCCATATCGACAGATGATGTGGTTCAAAATGAATAAAGAAATTGTCTTGCCCGAGGAAATAGAAATTGGGATAGCTTATACTCATTTAATGAAGTAATCAGTAGCAATGATGATAAAATTGTGTCCACCTGATGAGTTGGGATTAATCTTCCCAACAAGATCAAAGGCCCAACACTGAAATAGCCAATGAGATATAGAAGGAATGAGCTCCCTGCTTGGAGAATGTATCAGGTTACCATGTTTTTGACACTTTTCACATGACTTTGCCTAAGGTACTACATCAATATGCATCGTAGGCAAATAGTACCCCACCCTAAGAAACCTTTGGGCCATGGAAAGACCATTGGAATGTCCCCCATAGATGTCCTCGTAGATGTCAACTAACACTTGGTCGGATTTTTCCTTTTATAAGAATATAAGAAGTGTTCCATATAGACCCCTCCTATACAAATCATAAGCAATAAGAGAATGGTGAGAGGCATTTTGGGTAATATTTTTGAATTCATATCGGTTAAAGGTTTCAGGTATAATGCTATCACAAACGTATGAGTAAATGGCACCATAACAGGATGACTCACAACCAACAAGGGTACATATGACATGGCTTTCTTGGGATTCATAGATAGGGTGATGTAGCTCTTCCACTAGGAATTCAAATTTGGATTGATGTTTCTCTAACTGAAGGAGTGAAGCAGGTGTAGCCATAGCATCAGCTACTTTGTTTTTTTCTCTAGGGATTTGCTGAAATGTGATAAATTTGAAGTAGCGTTTCAAGGAATCAACCATTTTCTTGTAAGGTACAATTTTATCATGTTTTGTTTGATATTCATCATTAAATTGGTTGATTATCAGCTGTCAATACCCATAGATGTGTAGCTTCATGATTTTCCATTCTATGCCCATCTTAAGTGCATTTGTTAAAGCTTCATATTCACCAATATTGTTTGTACAAGGGAACAATAATTTGTAAGATTTTGGAATCATGTACTCATGAGGAGAAACAAACAACACACCAGATCCTGAACCATTTTGCATAAAGGATCCATCAAAGAATATCTTCCATGTTCTTTTAGCCAGATACATGAGGTGCTCATCTGGGAAGTCAACTTGAATAGGTGCATTATCTTGTATTGGGAAATCAGCCAATTGATCTGCTATGGATTGTCCTTTGAATTATTTACGCTCAATGTAATCTATATAGAACTCTAAAAGTATCATCATCCATTTAGCAACTCTACCGATGAGGGCATCCTTACCTAGAAAATACTTGTGTGGATCTATTTTTTCTATGCGGTGTATAGTGTGCGCAAGTATGTAATGTCACAACTTTTGGGAAGCAAACACTACTGCAAGGCAAGATTTCTCAATGCTTGTGTAGTTAAACTCATATGAAACAAGAGTACGGCTAATGTAGTATATTTCTCTTTCTTTCCCATTTTCATCAAGTTGAGCTAGTAACGCCCCCAAGGAAGATTTTGTCACTGAAATGTATAGAATAAGTGGTTTCCCTGGGATAGGAGGCATTAAAATGGGAGGATTTTCCAAGTACTTCTTGATTTTATTTATGCTCTTTTGACAATCCTCATTCCAAACACATTTGAATCCTTTGTGTAAGTTCTTGTTGAAGGGTTGAGCTCTATCCACCAATTATGAAATAAATCTCCTTATAGATTGAAGAAGTCCTTGAAGACTCCTCATTTGAGTAATATTTCTAGGAGGTGGCATATCTATGATCACTTGGAATTTTTTAGGGTATACCTCTATTCCTTTTACTAAAATGATGAGTCTGAGTAGTTTTCCAGAGGTGACTCCAAATGCACACTTTTTAGGATTTAACCTTAGTTGAAATTTTTCCATGCGATCTAGAATGACTCTAAATCCTCTAAGTGTGTGTCTCTCTGTTTAGACTTGGCCAAGGTGTCATCCACATAATCTTCCATGTTTTTATGCATCATGTCATGAAAAATGGTTGTCATAGCTCGTTGATAGGTGGCTCCTGCATTTTTCAATCCAAAAGGCATAACGTTCCAACAATAGGTACCCCATGCACTAGTGAATGCAGTCTTTTCTTGATCTTTAGGAGCTATCTTAATCTGATTATACCTAGAAAAACCATCCATCAAGGAATAAATCTCATAACCCATGGCCATATCCACTATCATGTCTATATTGGGAAGTGGAAAGTCATCCTTTGGGCATGCTCTATTGACATCTCTAAAATATGTGCAAACTTTAATGGATTTGTCATGTTTGGAAACTGGTACAATGTTTGATATCCATTTAGCATAGGCGATAGCTCTTATGAATCTTGCACCAAGGAGTTTCTCCAATTCTTTTTTGACTAAGAGAGATATGTGAGGATGCATCTTTCTCAATTTTTGTTTAACTGGTTTGACACCCAGAGCTATGGACAAGTGATGCATGATAATATTAATGTCCAACCCTAGCATATCTGAATAAGTCCATGCAAAGTTGATCTTTTTTTTCTGTAAGAACTTAGTGTAAGCTTATTTTTCTTGAGGTGACAAGGACTCAACCAAGGGAACTATCTATGGAGCCTCATTTGTACCCAAATTGACTGCTTCAATTGGTTCAATAAGCACTGAAGATCTATCTTGAAATTAGCTAGGGAAACGATCAAGTACCTCATCCTTAGGCACTTTAGAGAGGTTTTCACCCTTGGATATGTCATTTTTTTTTTTTTTTTTTGGTTTTGACACTGGCACACAGTGGTTTTCGCCATCAAAAATCCTATTCTTTTGATTTTCTTTTCTTTTTGATTTGTTACTAAGGTACTTGAAGTCTGGCTCTGTTATGCTAGTAGGAAGTTCAGTCGTGGAAGAGACTACAGGTTCAATGAAATTTAGGTAACAGACTATCTCATAATCATTTTGAAATGTTAAGATCTCAGGTTCTTGATAGCTTTGGGACCAATCAATGAGGTTAGGATGAACAAGAGGCAAGTCAATGACTGGTTCAAGATTATAAATGTGAATGATATTATCATTGGTGACCGAAGAGTCAGAGTTCGTCAAGTATCCTTCTAAGCTACACAAATCAAGATTCATCCTAGCAAGTGAAGAATTGTCCACTAAGGCAACACATGGGTTCGAATCCTCTAATCCTACATGCGAATCATTGGCTACCTCAGACTGAGAACTATAAGTGTGTATAACATCAATATCCATGTCAACCGTAGAAGGCTCTGATAAGGAGTCCCATTCATACTCATATGAACTTGTGTCTGAACTGCAACTAGGATGTTTACACCATGAAGGTTTTGGACATTGTGATGTGGAAGGTCTAGTGTAATCAAGAGTAGCACCTTCTCTTTCTATTAAATGAAGAAGATTCTTTCATTGACGTTCTCTGAAAGGATCTTCTATATTGGATTTATCTTGTTCTAAAGTTGCAACTGACGCATGAGTGACCGGACCATCTGAATCTTCACACATGTCTTGCTGATTTGGAAAATTAGGTACATATTCTTGTTCATCTTCACTATCTGACCTATCAAGGATAGGAGTAGTGTTCTTGTTACAATTTGTAAATCCTTGGCCAACCGACTTCTTAGACTTGCGTCCAAAAAGAGCATGATCAAGAGGTTCGGCTCTAGCATCTAATCTATGATTAAGAGGGCCATGTACAAGATAGTGCATCTATCTGACAAAATTATACCCTCTTCCATAAACCTTAGGACAGGGAGAGAAGTTCTCATTGTGCATGTATTTCTCTTCTCTATAGATCCAGTCTCTAACAAATGTCTCTTCTTTCTCATCTTGGATAGGCACTGATGATTCTATGAACATGCCAAATAAAGTCATAGCTAAAGAGGAAGGTCTCTTTCTTATGAAGGCTTTCCATAAGACCAAGGTGAAACTTCTATTTTTGTGAGGGAGTTGAGTTGATACCCCCCATGCCAAGGTCTATCGACTTAAGATTGTCTTTACATTCAGCTAAGGTTGCATCAAAATCTTCTACTTCTCTATTGAGGGGAACATGAGTTCCTGCTGAAATGGAATTGACACACAAAGTGTTATCCCCAGGTATACAAATCTCTATTCCATTATAAGGGAACTTTACACACTGATGATAGGTAGATGACACTAATTATATATCATGAATCAACAGTCTACCAAGTAAAATATTATACACAAGGGGACCAGCATCAATTATTTGAAATAAAATGTCTTTTTTAACAGGGCCAATCCTAACAGGAAGGACGATCAACCCCTTGGAACTTATTTTCGCCTCAACATAAGATTTGATAGTGATCCTTTTCCTGGTATCTATGAATTTTTTAGAATAACCCAAATCTTTCAAAATATTAAAGAAACAAATACTAAGCCCAACACCCCCATCTATCAACATGCGCCTAACACGGGTTCTGTGGATCATGACCTCAATATGGAGAGCGATATTGTGTGGGTGGCTCAAAGATTTTTAATCATCCTCTGAAAAGGTAAGGTAATGAGGGATAGCAATATAATTAATCATGTTCTAGAATTTATTGACATCTAAGTTGTTGGGGACATTTTCCATATGCAAAGAATCCTTAAGGAGTTGCTTGTGTCTTAGGGACAACTCTAAGAGCTCAAAGATCAAAATCTGAGCTGGGTTCTTTGCAATTGATCTACAAGATTCTAATTCGAGTTAGGATTGAATTTTTGTTTTAAGGTGACATTCTTGGATGCCACTTTTTTAGGTTTACTTATTTGACTTGAATTGGGTCCTCTAATGACAACGAGACCTTGACTTTTTGTGACAACATTGAGGGTTTACGATGACACTCTAGAGTTGGGACCCCTTAGCACCACAACCGAATCTTCGTCAAAGATAGGAGCAGATTCTACATCTAGATCATAACCATATGGATCTATACCCCTCATCATATTGACATTTTCTTCTACAAATTCTAGCATGTTGATAGTATTCTCCACATCCGTGTAGGTGTAATTGACCTTAGCCTTTCCATTCTTAGCTTTAGAGGTTTCCCCATTTTCATACTTGGGCAATGGTTTTTTGAATACCTTATGATCGGCATTGGTGTTCAATCCATCTATCTTAATTTTTCCATTATCAATGAGATCTTGAATACGATGCTTGAGTTTGTAGCAATTTTCAATATCGTGTCCAATACCATTGTGAGATTTGAAAAAGGCCTTCTCATCCCTTCAATGTGGCTTAACATCTAGTATATAATGCTTTTCAGGATCTTGAGGATGTGCAAGGTTGTTGGCAATGAGCATTTTCAAGACATCCTCATATGAATCACCAAGTTTTGCAAATTGACGTCTTTCTTTCTTAGGCCTATCTTGGTATCTTGGCTTACTCTCTTGTTGATTAGATGTATTGAGCTTCATGACTTGAACAACACTAGACAAGTGGAGCATAGTTTGATCTTTCAGTTGAGAGGAGTCCACAAATCCATCATTGACCACTTGTTTGTTCCTATTCCAATGTGAGTTCTTCCCTTTATCCTTGTTAGAGTTGTTGTTGTTTTGACCATTGTTGTTATTGTTTCCATGTTTGGTCAAAATTCCTTGTTCTTTCAAAATATCCTCAATCCTATATGCGGTTTCAACCATGGTGTCAAAGGAATCAAAAACCATCTTCCTAACTTCATACTGCACTTCGGGAACCAATTTTCTAACAAGGATGTCAATCTTTTCATTTTTAGGAAAGGTCCTAGGGTAGCGAGAGATTTGTGTGCTCCACCTTTGCAAGAAAGTGACAAAGGATTCCCCTTGATTTTTCTTGAAGTCACACAAGTCCAACATGGTGATAGATCTTGAAAGGTTGTATGCAAAGTGCTGAATAAATCTATGGACAAGCTCTTTGAAATTCTTAACTGGAGGAGTTATGTTGGTGAACCATTTCATCGCTTGACCCTTAAGACTCCTTGGGAACAATCTCATGAGGTATGAGTCATCTTGATGGAACTCAAAACTTGTGGTATAAAACTGGTATACGTGATCATGTGGATCTACATTCCCATGATATTTTTCATATTGAGGGATCTCAATCTTTGTAGGGAAGTTTTTCATGTTAATGTACTTTTGTCAAAAGGATTAGGACAAATTGAATCAAGTGAGAATGAATTCTTGGGTGCTAACATATTTTCCATCATGATCTTAAGTTGTTTGATCTCCTCTTCCTGAGATGGCCCTTGCTTCTTAATATTTTTGTCCACATCATAGTTGTAAGGGACTCAAGCACCTTTGTTGATTAAACTCTCTAGGAGCTTGTCTTTGGTTTTCTCTAAATATTTCTCCACATATTGTTGGAAAAGTGGTTCTTGTTGCATTTTCATGAAGTCTTGGGAGGTGAGATCAAAACTCAAGCTACTACCCCCATATTGTGAACCATGATGAGTACATTGTGAAGGTTGTTTTGACTTCCTAGGAGGCGTTCATCTCCTATAATGATCATGTCTAGAGGCCCTTCTTCCTCTAGGGATAGGAGATCATGAAGGTGTTCTTGAATGTCTTCCACTTTGTGAAGTTTTAGGAGGAGTGGATGGAAGAGAGTTGTTTCAACCACTAACATGCATGTTGTTGAATTGATCATTGAGTTGCTGAGCCAAGAGTCTATCTCGTTGATCTTGAAAGGCTTTATTTTCTATTTCTACCAAAGTATGCCTCTCCAACTCTAGGAGTCAAAAATGTTCTTCCTTTTCAGCTTGTTCATCTAGGAAGGTTTTGTTTTCATGCTCAATCCTCTTAAGTATTTCACTCATCTATCCTGAAGATGTCTTGAGCAATGAGCTTGGTCTTGAATTTCTAAACAATTTTTTGGTATAGGTTGCATTGACATGAGTGTCATAAAGTTCATCTCCTTGGTTCTCACGTTGTGATAACTCATCTTGATAAGCTTTCCTCTTACCTCTCTCTCTCTCTCAGCCCTTTGGTGTGCATCTAGATATCTAGTTGAGATAAGGGGTGAGACTGGTCGACTGTCACAAGAGGAACCGCCAAATGAAATAGTATCTCTATGCTTTGCAAATATGTCATCAAGACATTTATCCATGTCTTCCCTCTCTCGCTGAGTCATTGTATAACTCATATCCATAGAAGAGAGAGAAGATTCTAAGGAGGTACCCAACTCACTAAGATGACTCTTGGAATCAAACCAAACTTTTGATTTGTTCTTAGGTGATTGATCAAATATGAGTTCTTTTCCCTTAAATTTTTGGCAAGTTTAAACTAAGGGTAATTGTTTGAAGACCACTTGAGGCCATTTTCCTTGATTTAATTGATATCTTGTTGTAACTAGCATGAAAGAAAAGGTACTAGCTGATAGGATGACCCTAAGAAACATTGGTACCAAACTAGGATAGTAAATGCATTAACTTTTCTAAAAGAGGTATGATAAGATAAAATATTATAAGAGGTATAAATCAACACTACCATAGAGGTGCCCAATAAAAGGGTGAATACCCTAACACATATGGATCAAGAGGATGATTTACCCAAGTTATATTGATTGATATTAAATTTGTATGAAAGTGAATGGACAAGAGACTACCAAAACGTTCTAAGTATGTTATCAAAGAATCTAATTGTTTAACTTCTCAATAAGGATGGTTTCTATCTCACCAAGCTCCAAGCAAGGTCAATTGTGAAATCAAAGATTACTAGTTCAAGAGGTCAAACTACAAGAATCCAAAGTGTGAACAAGCTTCTAAAAGTGGGGTAAGTGACTTAATCTGATCCGGATCAACCAAGGAAGACCAAAAATTATAGGATAGCAATCAAGGAAGTTGGCAGTTGACAAAAAGTAGCTCACTGGTATGGCAAAAAAATATAATTTTTGCGTGAAGGATTGACTTCTCATGCGAGGATTAACACAGACTCACATGACAATATGCAGTCTAGCATGAAGGAAACTAGACTGGTATGACAGAATAACCCAAAAAGATAGTATATTGGAAAAATATCACATGATAATTCTCACAGTATCACGCAGAGAAACGCAGGCAATCATACGAAGAAACAGTTTTGTCACGCGAGGGAAGGAAAAAGAAGTCAGTTTTTGTTCATTTTACTTGCCCAACTAGATGCATTAACAGATTTTATCATGAATCAAGCACACAAGACAACAATCAGGGAGTCCAAGAAAGCAAATGTATTCAAACAATGAGCAAGGGACAAAGTAACCTTGCACCTGAACAAGATTAGTGTCATAGTACTCTACTCCCTAGACATTCTACTACTGTATACTCTAAAAATGTTTTTCAATCACGCACATAGTCCTATAAAAGATAAAGTTGGTTACACTATGGTTCGTAGTAATGGTCAACTCTGCAACCTTTTTAATCTCAAGTGGGTGAAATCCAATCCCGGTGCACTGAGGTTTTGACATAGTCTAAGAATTTAATCAATCAGGAGCTGCTGAGGAGATCTGACAACCCAACAAGATACCACACCTGTGGAGATTTCTTCCACAAGGACATTTATATAGTGATTTATTTTACCATAGAAAAATGGCTATTACCACTTGATGTTCCGTCCTTGTGGTTTAACCAATAAAGGGAGTGTCCACTATAGTTAAACCTCTCTAACAAGGAAAACTCACAATATGGACCACATGGGGACGTAGTTCGGAGTCAAGGGTTCTATTGGTTGTATTTATTGTTTTGGTATTTTTCCTAGTTCCCTGAACTTTTCTCTCTGATCCGATGATTTTTAAGTTAGCTATCTCTCGTTCCTTGTTGCTTTACCTATGTCAAGTTTTCAGGTTTTCAAGTTTGAACCTGTCTCAATTTGCAAAAACCCTGAAAACCCTAAGCCCTCCAAGTGTTAAAAGTTGAAGAACAAACCCTAAGTCTATTTCAATTCTGTTTTGCTATTGCTTTTTCAGTCCACTTAAGTCATGTGTTCTAATCAAATCGCTTTGTCGCATTACTCCAAATGAATATTCCCTAATCCTTCCCGACTTGGCGATTTCCTTTTGTCGTATGGTCTCATTCAAATTTAGTATATTCCTTTGGCATTACGAGACTTTGCGATTTCTTCATGTCGTGTGGTCACAACATAGCTTTGTAATAAAGCATTATGGAGAGGGGACCCACTGATTAGTCGGGTAATCGTGAGAAATTCTCAAGAGTCATTGAAATGTCTTCAGACTTCGCGATTACCTCATGTCGTGTTAACGCTAAAAGGATTCAAGTTTAAAAGTTAGGCAAGCCTTCAGTCGTGTAGTCTTGAGAAGGAATGATAGTTAAGAGATTTTGACCGAGACTTCGCGACTGACTGTTTGAGGTTTAGCGCAAGACATAGTTGGGTTGTCGCCAAAAAAAGAATGATGACTCAGTTTTCCATTGTGCAGTAAGTCAATGAGTGACTTTTTGACATGTGTCATAAGGTGAGTGGTTATTAAAGGTTTATCACATGGTTGCTAGAAGGAGAAAATTGAATCAGCGACAACGAGACTAAGTGCTTTTCCTTTTGTCACGGGGTCTGAGAAAGATTTAAGGGTATAAAGGAATTTATCGCGATCAAGCGATAGCCATCAGATAGAGAGATCAGAGGATCCAATAGTGGTGGCAAAGTCTGAGAAAAAAAATGCCCGAAGGGAAAAGTCCTCCCGACTTGGCGATTAAGGTTTGTCGCGTAGTCGTCAGATGAGAAAAGGGGCACATATAGCCTATCATGATAAAATTTAACACAGGTTTTGTATTCCACGATCAGGCAAATAGGTACTGTCGCATAGTCTTAACATGAAACAAAAATGCTCAGCGACTAGGAGATAACTGTAAAGGGTTAAAGTCAATGGTTAGTCGCGAGGTCTCAGAAAAGATAATGAGTTAGTGTTAACTATGCACGACTATGATTTCTCCAGGGTCGCGTGATCGCCAGATGGTGACTTGTGTTAGCCAAAGGAAAGAAAGTGTATTGTCGCAATGTCTCGAGATAAACTATGGGTTAGTGACAGAGGTCCATGAAAAAGAGATTATATGCAGTCGCACAGTCTCCCGAACCCAAAATCTAAAAATGGTGGCAATTTTTGATGTGATAGTATGAATCATTTGGTAACCAATCACAGGCTTGTATTTTGATTGTTGTGCAAAAAGAGTAGCTGAGATGTAAGATAGCTATCAAATCACAGTGTGACATGTCATCTCTTTTTGAATTTTGTAAGGTTTTTCTGAGGATTCACTTTTAAAAATTTGATTTCCTATCAAGCTCATGGAACTACGGCTAGGTTTTCATTCAAGTTCACAGTATGTCAAATTAAAAATAGAACTGATGTTTCCAAATTATGAGCTACGTACTTTTAATGATGGCTATAAGGAGTTGATGGTGCATTCATTTTCATTCACCATGCTTTCAGATTTCAGAGCCCAAGTTGTTAAGTTTTCAGAGAAAAGAGATATTTTACTCAGTTTGCAATATTTTCAGAGTTGATCAATAGGTTCTGAGTTTCAGAAAATTGTGCACAGGACGGTCAGCCAATCTCATAGATTAATTTGTTTTAGTATCAGTAAGGAGTAGGAGATTCAAGCTACTGCAAATATGAGTGGGCCTGTTAGTGTTGCTTCGACAAGTGGAGGAAGTGAGGAAGAGAAAAAGGGACAGGCGAGTTTTTCTGATGAATTCCTCCGTCTCCTGCCTGGTTCAACACAGAACAAGAAAGTCAATGCTAATGTCCTCATTGATGAGTATAAAGACGTCCGAGATGTTTTGACTCCAGGAACAACAGGTTTTTCCCTCTTCAATTATTTTTATAAGAATTCTGATAAGCCCATCCCAATATCAAACCCTTGGACCTGTGGTTTAGCCAGGTTACTTGTTCCCGACGTCTTCCTAGAGGTAGACTTGTTCTTAGACCTAGCCAATCACTATGATGTTTTGTCTAAGACCATCAGGATGGATGATGGAACTACCCTATTAATTTTGAATAGAAATTCATTCATGCAAGCCTTCGGCTTATACAGCACCATGTCTACCAAAATTGACATGACAAAGAAAAAACAGAGGTATACTTCAAAGCCTGGGATTGCTAGGGGCCAGTTGTTAAAACATATGTTAAAGGAAGTAAGAAAGTATTTAGATCCTATGTCCGGGGATTTCCCATATTATTACAAGGATCTACACTTTTATATTAAATATGCTGCATATGCCCTGTGTAGAGTGTTGGAAATAGATGGTGATGCATAAAAGATTGATGCAGGGATTTTGATGATGGTATTGGACCTACAAGAGGTCCACTCTAACACCAGTTATTACTATATTCAGCACATCATAGATGAAATGCATGAGGGTTTCATTGTAACCAAGAAGATAATGAAGAACCCAAAGGAGAAGGAGCCCAAATTTTTGCATTATTCAGTTCTTATGCATCTCCTTTTGCATTTCAATTTTTTCATCATGGATGTTAATAATTTAACTCCTCAGAGATTCTACAAATCAGCACCAAATCCTATCCAATTTTGGGTGAGGGTTTGGAATTACACTTCTAGGGAGTGTGACTATTGTGCCTTTCAAAATTGGATTGTATATCCAGTAGTACAGAGTTTGGGAACAAGCAGAACAAGAATCTGATTAAAGGTTATACAACTGCTGAGGCCCTATGATTATACAGATAGCTGGCCTAGAAAGCATAATTGGGGTGACTTCTTTATGGAAGAAAATTACACAGTCATTAGGGTATATGGGTGTATTCACCCACATCGTTTATTACCATATTATGTGCCTGCAAGAGTAGCTGCAATGGAATTCATATGGCAGTTGTTGTTAACAGATAATGAGCACTTTGCACCGCACAAGAAGGGGACTTTAACCCCTAGGCAATTCAAGATTTTCAACTTTACAATTGGTAAAGGTGCCATTGATGCAGTAGGTCAATGGTTGGAAAAATATAGGATGGGGGCAGCCCCTTATAGATACATCGATCCAGAAGGTTTCATGGCAGGGGTTAGGAAATTGTATACACCTACAATCCCCAATATAAATGTCCACTATGAGTGCATAGAAGAAGATGCAACAAGGAATATCTTGGATGAAGATGATATTCATACAAGAAGACTGAGAATCCAAGAGTTGCTAAAACTTGAGAAGCAAATCAAAAGAAATGGGTTGTCTTTTGGGGGTTTTTACCCTGACCTCCCATATTTTGACAGGATCAAAGCCATGATAGACAACTATTATGTGCTTATAGAGCAACTAGATACAGTTCTTGACAAGAAAGGTGCTCAGACACCTGAACATTCAGAGTCAGAATATGACAGTAGTAGTGATAGTGATTATGCACGTCCTACTATGTATCCTTCACCACAGTAAGCATCACAACAAGATATTGCTAAAGTACCACAATTACAGGGTGCAGAGGGTCACATTATAGATTTGACAATTTCTACCCAACCAGATGATGTAGAGGAACCTGCTTCAAAGAGGCAGAAATTGGAAATAGGTCAGCCCTCAATTGAAGGGAAGAATAAGAAGAAGGATAAGGCTAAGGCCTTAGTACCTGGCAGTAGGTTATATGATCATAACCTAAGAAAGGCAATCAGGGAAGGTAAGAAGCAACAGCCTGACCTAGATGACAAAGTTGAGGTGCCCCTTAAGGCTTGTGTTGATGAAAGACTGCTTCATCAACAAAAATTTCTAAATGATGACAACTTTGTTAAAATAGAGGAGTTTAAAGACTTCCCAAGATGGCATAAGACAGACAGATCATATCCCAATTAACAGTGGATGGAAAAGAGACAATAACAAATGAAGCCCTAGTGGCTTTATAGAATTATGATCCAGAAAGTGAGGATATTTCACCCGAGGAAGCCAGGAAAATGGTGCTAGGAAGTGGAATACTATTGGCTGAGGGATGGGATTTAGAATCTTCCTTCATCATTGACCAAATCAGAAAATAGCCATATCTCAAGATGGCTAGTGAGGTCCAGATGGGAGATGTAATAAAAGCATTTGGGTATAGCCCAAAATCCCAAGCTTTTGCAATGTGGAGCCTGAGCCCAAAAGACCAAAAGCCCCAACTGGTAAATATTCAAGAAAATATGGTGGGCAATCAAATGGTCTAGTCTGTACAGAAGATAGGGGATTTGGAGATCTCCCAAATCATGATACATTGGGCTCACCTGAATGAAGACAATACTAAACAATTTTCTGAAAGGTGTAGCAATCTGTTGGAGGAGACAAGTGCATTGTCTAAGGACAGGGAGATGTGCCGCATACAATTACATCAGAGGGATCAAATGATAAATAAATTAATGGAAGAATTGGAAACAAAGCCTGAGGTGGTATATGTACCTATACAACCACCACCATTGTAAATTGAAGATAAGCCTGAATCAGAGGAAGCAGTGGAGCAAGAGGCAAATGAAGAAAAAGGAAATGCAATTGCTCTGAAGGCATTAAAAGGTGTGCTGCAACACAGAATTGAGATTTTAAAAGATAAAACTGATGTTGTACTCAATGCATACAACAAGTTGCTAACTTTGCATATTGAGGTAATGGGGTACCTTGCCATTATAAACCCTTACTTTACTAAGTGGTCTACTAGGGTAAAATTATTTGAAAAGTTAGCATCTTTACAAACCCTAAGACTAGATTTGCCTAAAATAGTAACTGAAGTTGAAGATGAGATCAAAAGAGTCAGTATTTCTCTCTCATTCTTTAAAGGAAAATTAAACCAGATAGAGGTTAATTTGAGCCTCTTTTCAAATGATTTTAATAATTTTATTCCTTCCTTAAGGGGAGATGATGATCAAGTGAAGGCTCTAGATGCCCGAAGAATTGAATTTGACTACAAGATGCCTAGTGATGAGGCATTTCTCTTGGGAACAGATGTTGATGTAGAAGGATTCAATAAAATATTGGATGAGGCTTTCAAAGCAGAGACTAACATCAACAAATTCCTACTTGATGTCAAAAATATCACTGATACTAGATGGGATAGACAAAAGGTACAAGTACAGAGTACTCAAGACTTTAAGTGGCCATCTAATGATGAAGTGAAAGAATGGGAGTTGATGACCACGCCCAAGATAAAGAAGCCATCAGTAGAAGAAGAAATCTTGGATGAGGAGTAAAGGTGAACACTTGGCACTACATTGTTTGAGATAAGAGGGACAATTATTGCAAAAGGAGAATGTATATGAGTATGCAAGCACGGCTATCCAGACTCAACATAAATACTACCAGCTACCATCTATACAAATCTGTTTGCAGTCGCCAGATAGAGGGAAGAACAAAGA
Source organism: Thuja plicata (assembly GCA_018584345.1). Lineage (NCBI taxonomy): Eukaryota > Viridiplantae > Streptophyta > Pinopsida > Cupressales > Cupressaceae > Thuja > Thuja plicata. The sequence continues at coordinate 1,211,259 of MU227964.1, read as the reverse complement.
ATATTTGTTTCCATCTTTTGACTCGGTCGCTCCATCACTTCTTCTTTCTTTTATTTCTTTTATAGTTTAGGGTTAGGTTTTCTATGACCATCCGAAGCTTGTTGCATCCTAAATATCAAAGGATTCCAAGATGGTCATAAACCTATATATAGAAAAAGATTTGTAATTGTTAAGGGTCTTTGATGTTGGAATTTTTTGGAAAGGAGATAATATATTGTAAGAATTCAGATGTTCTGAATTTGGGTCTATCTTTTGAAGTTGCAAAATATTTCATGTATGGAAGCTGGATCATATAAATAAAATACGGTGCAATTTTACTCTTTTCAATTGCTGTCTCTTTATTCTCTATGTATGCTCTTTTATGTTTAAGTTTGCAAGGCATTCTGAAGCATTTTGGTTATTAGGTAACTATCTAATTGCTTACAAGTTTCTTTTGAGGAAAGAACTAAGTTTTGTAAGTAGTTTCAGGGAGCATAATGTTTTTTTTAAAGATTTGATACAATCGTTTTGAGGTAACAGGGTAATTTTTAAGGCAACTTATCTGAATTGCATGTGGGTTGTAAGGCAGATTACTGTATTTTGTTTCTATGAGATCCTATTTTATTTGACTCTGTAACCCAAGGGATAGGCACTGGTCCAGAACTTGGTCTGATAATCTATCATTGTCCAAGTTATTTCAGGGTATCAAAACCAATTTAATCAAAATACTGTTGTTACTAAGAAAAAACAAACTAAACTCAGTAAGGAATCATGTCAGTAGGACAGTGTCCATTTTAGTGATTCCTTGAAGAATGAATCATTAGGTTATCCCTCCTAAAATAAAAGGAAGAAGGATGAAAATCCTTGTCTCACCGGTGTATGTTATTAGAACCATAGCCTGGCTTATATTACTCTCTCTTAAATTAGTTATTGCAATCTCTCGAGTATTATACAAGTTATTACAGTGAGGTTTTTGGCACATAACCTGTGAATGAACTAATCCACCAAACATATAGGCTGAAAATATCAGTAATCTTTAAAAGGCAGTACCTGCCTGAGTATGTGGAGCTTGAAAATGAAGGAGGTGATAATGGATATCCCCAGTGTTATCAAATACCTCAACAATTAGCCTTTTTCTTGCCTAAAAGAGGTTGCAATCAGGTGTACAAGGTATACTTTCATATTTAGGTAAGTGGTGGAAGAAAAAGAGCTAACAAATTGGCGACTATACTGGGGAAAAAAGAGATTATAAAGTCTTGTAGAAGTATTCAGAAATCTCTAGTGTGTCAAGGTCTAAATTTTTAACAAAATCCCGGTAGTTGTTGTCATATTGTCCCTTGATAGATATTCATTCATCCCAATTTATTGGGTGGTGACTCTAAAAGGAAATCTTTGAGATTAGTGCAAAGTTAACAAATGTCTTTCAGAATGAATACCAAGTCAAGGGTGACAACTGACCCTGAAAGAGTATTACATGATGGACTCCCATCATCTTCAAGAATAGGTATGTATTGGAGGAAAAAGAGAAATTAGGGTAATATGGATGAAACCCCTCCAAGAAATAGAGAGGGTAATGTAAGGAGAGACATGAACACAAATCAACGCTCTCATGATGGAAATACTTTAGAATATGAAGAGGCTGCTGAAAGAGTATTGGATACTCCCACAGTCACTTCTACTTCAAATGAGAGAGAGGAAATTAGTACACCTAGTTTAGATTCAGAAGATGCTCCCTCAAATATGTTAGTAAATGAGGAAAAGTTCATTTTGAAACAGCTTGCTCTGGTTCAACAAATGAAAATGGAGAGAGCATTAAGAAAGGAAAACAATGATCATAAGGTTTTGGACAATAATAGAAAAAGGTCTTTAAGACATCAAGTTACCAAGGATTCTAAGAAGTTTCAAAATGACCGAGAAATACCATTCACTCATAAAGCTTCTATTTTACAAATAAATAAGGGTAAACAAAAGATGGGTGAACATAAAGATCAAGAACCCAAGTTTCAAAAACCATTGGTAGAACAGATGTCTAAGTTGAGATTGAATTAGAAAGATTGAGAATTGAAAAATAAACCATGGAAAAAATGTTGGAAAAGGCCCAAATGGAAGCTGCTACAATTGAAATGAAGAAAAAGATAGATTTTTTACAATCTTCAAAATATTCTTATTCTGGACCAGAGAATAATACAGCTTCTAGAGGAAAAGGTACTATGGCTAAAGAAGATGATAGTTTTCAAAGGAAACCACTACATAATGAGAGGTACAAACAATTTGATTTTTTTGGTATCCCTGGATACCCCAATTCTTTTCCTAAAGATGTGGGTGATATAGGAGAAAAGCTCCCAAAGTTTGCTGGTAATAATGTGATTTCTTGTGAAACGCATTTAAGAAAGTTCATTGATTTTGTTGATGACTTAAATATCACCCATGAAGATGTACTAATGAAATTATTTGTTCAATCCCTTGTTGAATATGAAAGAGAATGGTTTAGAAGCATTGCTAATGGCTCTGTTATTTCCATGGATGAGTTGATTGAATTATTTAAAGATCAGTATGGAGACAAAACAAATAAGGGCTTTTTATTGAATGAGTTCAATAACATCAAGAAAAATTACAATGAAGAGGTTACAGAATTTAACACAAGGTTTCAAAGAGCTATGCATAAACTATTTTAGAAGGTAAAGCTAGATGAAGAGGTTTGTCTAGCAACCTATTTAAATGCCTTTGATTCCAAGATGGGATATGCTATAAGAGATAAGAAGCCTAGAAAACTCACTGATGCTTATAAAATAACAGTCAATATTGAAATGAACAGAAGAGTGTCTGGTAAGTTAAATAGGAGGGATGACCCTAGGTTTAGTAAGAGAAATTTGAAAGAACCAGAGTACAAAGAATATAGAGCTCCTCAAACCAATAAACCTCTTTACAATAATACTTACAATCCTCAGAACAGAATGCAAAATCACCGATATGGAACTCAGTTCAAAGATGGAAAGCCTACTATTACACCCAAGAAAGAAAAGACAGATAATAAGACTCCAGAACCCCTTCATAGAAATTTAGTCCATTTCTGCAATAATAATACTTAGTGTGAAGCTTGTGAGGCTCCTCATAACCCTGATTTTTGTGTCATTTCCTTAGATTTAAAAGAAAATGAGGAACAAGAAAATGATGAGGGGGAATAGTGTGATCATAGTATGACTAACACTTATTCATGCCATGATACTGATTCAAACAATGAGGAGGAAAATCATGATTCGTATGTTTCACAAAGGAGGGTTGAGAATCACCATCAACAGATCTTATCTGACAGTGAAGTTGATGAAACTGATGATAGTATTAGATGCTATGCTCAAGATGGCCAAGACATTCCACTCATAAGGAAAGCGTCAGATGAAGAAAAGGCTAGAATTACTGCTGATTTAGTAAACAAAGCTAGAAGCAATTACCACTTAAGGAACAGGGTGGTGGGTGATACTGGTAGCCAGCCCTCTGGTGTTTTCATAAAGGAAAATAAACCAGACACTAAGTATGTTTAGAAAAAAGGACCTAGTGAAAATGTAAATAAACACAAGGTCAGGATTATCACAAAAAATGTAGAGTCAAATGTTACACAAGATGAAAATGAAAAGGGTCAGGAAAAAATTGTTCCTGCTCAAAAGATAGAAAATAAAAGGTTGAAAGAGTTATTTCAAAAGAAACACAGTGAAGATAATGAACTTATCATTGATAAGTCAAAACATTCAGATATTTTTTATACTCCAATAGACATGGGTCAATGTTTGTCTTAGATGACAGTTAAGGTACCATTTCTGGGAATGATGAGGATCAAGGAACATAAGGAAAAAGTGATGTCATTATTAAACAGTGTACCTATAATAAAAATTCAAAACCCAGTAGATGTATCTGAGAGGCTACCTGTCAAGGGAAATGAGGATGAGATGTTGACATCTGAGATTCCTCAAATATTCTTGAATGCAAATTCTTCTCCAAAGGTGGTGGACCCATTTTTTCTTTCATTGATAATTAATGATAAAATGCTCAAGAATTGTATGATTGATTCAGGATCTTCTAATACCGTTATGCCAGTTGAAATCATGAAGGAAATGGGGCTACAAGTTGATACACCTCACGGTAGATGCAGAGCTATGGATTCTAGAGAGGTCCCTGTAATTGGTACCATTGAGGCCATGCCTTATAGACTGGCACTTTGCCCTGATATAGTGATGACTATGAATGTTCTTGTGGTTGATATACCACCTCACTATGGCATGTTGTTATCAAGAAAATGGAGTGCTTCAATGGGAGGAAGTATACAAAAATATTTGTCATATGCTACTTTCAACATTGCTGGGGAGGATGTCAATGTTTTGAGAGAGACCAGAACTCCCCATATGATAGAAAAATTTAAAGACACCAATGTTAACTGTTGCATTGACATAGACATGGAAAATTTTAGAATGCAAAAAGAAGAACTTTATTGTCAAGATCAGGAAGCTGACCTTTTAAATAAAGAATTAATCTTGCAAGAAGATGGGGTATGGAAAATGTACTTTGATAGTGCTTTCTCTAAAGAAGGATCAGGGGCAGGAGTATTCTTGATATCCCCATTAGGTACAACTTTTAAATACTCATTTTTGCTAGCTTTTCAGTGTACTAACAATACTACAGAGTATGAGGCTTTATTCTTAGGACTTGAAATTGCTATCAAACATGGTATAAAATGTTTAAAGGTTTATGGTGACTCTGAGTTAGTGGTAGCACAAGTTAGATCCAAATACACTGTAAAAAATGACAAATTGAAAATGTACAAACATGTTGTTTGGGATCAACTTGAGATGTTTGATGCTTTTAATATAACCTGGTTGGAAAGGTCAAAGAACATTATGGCTGATTTTCTAGCAAATGTTGCTTTGAAAAATGATGATTTGACCTTACATGGAGTATCAATACTCAAAGTTAAGACAAGACCAGTTGTCCTGAATAACATATACAACTGGCAAGTGTTCCAAGATGATCAAGATATTCTGAGGTTCATGCAATGTTTGGATCAGTATGAAAACCAAAGCATAGACTGCAGTTCCTTATTAGAATCAGATGATGGAAAGGATTACATCTTGGGAAATGAAGTTG
>MU227964.1:1190310-1205858 GCA_018584345.1 Thuja plicata | reverse complement strand
AAAGGCCCATTAACCCCTTGTTGGCTCCCAAAATGCAGCAGGAATTGATGAAACTCAAGGATGCTAGGATAATCCAACCTATTAGACATTCAACATGGGTATCAAATCTAGTGCCAGTTAGAAAGAAAAATGGTGACATCAAATTATGTGTTGATCTCAGAAATCTCAATATTGCTTCATTGAAAGATAATTATTCACTACCCAATATGGAAGCAATGTTGCATAAGGTGACTGGTTTTGAACTGTTGTCAATGACGGATGGTTTTTTGGGTTACAACCAAGTTTTAGTCAAAGAGTAAGAGAAATATAAAATTGCATTTACTACTCCATTGGGAACATATGTGTATATCAGGATGCCTTTTGGTTTGATAAATGCAGGTGCAACTTTTCAGAGAGCCATGGATGTTGCTTTCAAAGAGTTTATTGATTTATTCATGGTTATTTACCAAGATGATTTAACTGCATATTCAAAGAGGGCTAGTGATCATTGTGATCACCTGGGTAAGATTTTTAATAAAGCATTAGAATACGGTGTTTCATTAAACCCTAAGAAATGTCATTTTGCAGTTAAAGAGGGAAAGTTGCTTGGGCATATAGTATCTAGAGAAGGGGTAAGAATAGACTCTAAGAGAGTAGAAGCAATTTAGAAGGTTGTTGCCCCAAAAAACTTAAAGAGTGTACAATCTTTCTTAGGAAAGATTAACTTTGTCAGAAGATTTGTAGCCAATTTTGTTGAAATTGTGAAACCCATCATAAAATTGTTAAAAAAGGACATTAAGTTTGTTTGGAGTGATGAGGTTCAACAAGCTTTTTAAAGGATAAAGAGGTCAGTGCAGGAAGCTCCAGTGTTGAAATCTCCAGATTATACTAAGCCTTTCTCCCTATTTTCATTTGCATCATTTCATACAATTGCTACAATATTACTTCAAAAGGATGAACAGGGATTTGAACATCCCATAGCTTTTTATAGTAAATCCTTGCAGGCTACCGAACTTAACTATGAAATAATGGAAAAGCAAGCATATGCATTGATAAAGGTTGTGAAGTCTTTCAGGCCCTATTTGGTGTGTGCCAAGGTGCAAGATTTTGTTCCTCATTCAGCTGTAAAAGATATTCTTACACAGTCAGAAGTAATTGGTAAGAGATGCAAATGGATTACAAGAATTCAAGAGTTCAATCTGGAAATCAATATCACCAAATTGATAATAGGTCAAGGCTTGGATAAACTTATGACAGAGGAGAACCTAGATTTAGTGCATTCAAATCAGATAGAAGCACATGACCAAGCCATTACCAGTATAGAGAGGCAACCATATTACATTGATATTGTTTTCTTCCTCAAAAATGCTAAGTGTCCTGATTATTTGTCTGATAATCAAAAGAGAAGTTTGAAATTGCAAGCTCAAAGATATGTTTTGATTCAAGGTGATTTGTTTTGGAAAGATAAGAATGGTGTGCTATTGTTATGCCTTGACAAATATCAAGCTGAGAAAGTTCTAATTGAGATGCATGAGGGAGAATGCGGAGGTCACTTTTCTACTAAAACCACTGCCCATAAGATTTTAAGGGCAGGATATTATTGGCCTACTTTGTTCAAGGATACTTATACACATGTCAGGAAATGTGAACCGTGTCAGAGGTTCTCCAATAGATTGAAATTTGCAGGTGCTTTGTTGCTCAACCCGGTGAGTACTGAAGCTCCTTTTGTTGTATGGGGCATTGATTTTATTGGTGAATTTCAAGAAAAGTCTAGTATAGGGCACAGTTGGATTTTAGTTGCCACAAATTAATTTACTAAATGGATTGAGGCTATCCCCACAAGGAAAGCAAAAAGTAAGGTGGTTACTGAATTTCTATTATAAAATATTTTGACCAGATTCGGTGTGCCTAATAAATTAATAATGGACAATGCTATGAGTTTCAGATTGGAAGAAATGACAAGTTTCTATGAAAGATATGGGATTAAAATATCATATTCATTCCCATATCATCCATAGGCCAACGGACAAGCTGGGTCTAGTAATAAAAACATATTGAAAATATTGAAGAGGACTCTGGAACAAAATAAAAAAACATGGCATACAAAATTGAGATTATCTCTTTGGGCTGATAGGGTAACACTTAAAAAGGCAACTGGTCAATCTCCTTTTGAGTTGGTGTATGGTTTACAAGCGAGATTTCCTATTAACAATTTATTACCCATTTGCCAATTCATACAAGAGGAACATTTAGATGTCTCTGAAAATATGCAAAACAAAATGATGCAGTTGATTGAATTAGATGAAATGAGGAGAAATAGTCAGAGAGAAAATGTGAAGCTACAACAAAAAATGAAATATATATTTGACAGGAGGGATACTAAAAGAAAGTTCCAAATTGATGATTTATTTCTCCAATGGAATGCAAGGGCAGAGGACAAAGGAAAAAATAATAAGTTTGAGTCTTTATGGCTAGGACCGTTCATCATTGCAGAAAAATTTGGCAAAGACTCAAATTTGTTGAAAAGTATGGAAGGAGAAAACTTTGAGTTTCCTGTGCATGGGAAATTTTTGAAGCCTTTCTTTGAGTGAAGATTTAGAAGTGCACAGGTAAGTTTGTATCATATGTTCTTTTCCTTTCCCCTATTTGTAAGTTCTATATATATTTCCCTTTTTGTTTTAGGGTTTTGCTCCGTTGTAAAGGTGGTCTACAACCAGAGATTCTATGGTTCTTTGTCATAAGCCTTGTTTAGCCAATCCTCATTAGAGATAATGTTGGTTGTATTTTTTTTTTTGGCAGTTTTCCTGGTTCCCTGAACTTTTCTCTCTGATCCAGTGATTTTTAAGTCAGCTATCTCTCATTCCTTGTTGCTTTACCTATGTCAAGTTTTTAGGTTTTCAAGTTTGAACCTGTCTCAATTTGCAAAAACCCTGAAAACCCTAAGCCCTCCAAGTGTTAAAAGTTGAAGTACAAACCCTAAGTCTGTTTCACTTCTGTTTTTCTGTTGCTTTTTCAGTCCACTTAATTCATGTGATCTAATCAAATCGCTTTGTCACATTACTCCAAACGAATATTCCCTAATCCTTCCCGACTTGGCAATTTCCTTTTGTCGCATGGTCTTGTTCAAATTTAGTATATTCCTTTGGCATTGTGAGACTCTACAATTTCTTCATGTCGTGTGGTCGCAACATAGATTTGTAATAAATCATTATGGAGAGGGGACCCACTGATTAGTCAGGTAATCGTGAGAAATTCTCAACAGTCATTGAAATGTCTTTAGACTTCACGATTACCTCATGTTGCGTTACCGCTAAAAGGATTAAAGTTTAAAAGTTAGGAAAGCCTTTAGTCGCATAGTCTTGAGAAGGAACGACGGTTAAGAGATTTTGACCGAGACTTCGCGACTGACTGTCTGAGGTTTAGCACAAGACATAGTCGAGTTGTCGCCAAAAACATAATGATGACTCAGTTTTCCATTATGTAGTAAGTCAACAAGTGACTTTGTGACATGTGTCATAAGGCGAGTGGTTATTAAAGGTTTATCGCATGGTCGCTAGGAGGAGAAAATTGAATCAGCGACAATGAGACTAAGTGCTTTTTCTTTTTTCGCGGGGTCTGAGAAATATTTAAGGGTATAAAGGAATTTATCGCGATCAAGCGACAGCCATCAGATAGAGAGATCAGAGGATCCAATGGTGGTCGCAAAGTCTGAGAACAAAAGTGCCCGAAGGGAAAATTCCTCCTGACTTGGCGATTAAGGTTTGTCGCGCAGTCGTAAGATGAGAAAAGGGGCACATATAGCCTGTCATGATAAAATTTAACATAGGTTTTATATTCCGCGATCGGGTGACTAGGTACTGTCGCATAGTATTGACATGAAACAAAAATGCTCAGCGACTAGGAGATAACCATAAAGGGTTAAAGGCAATGGTTAGTCACGAGGTCTCAGAAAAGATAATGAGTTAGTGTTAACTATGCACGACTATGATTTCTGCAGGGTCGCGTGATCGCTAGATGGTGACTTGGGTTAGCCAAAGGAAAGAAAGTGTATTGTCGCAATGTCTTGAGATAAACTATGGGTTAGTGATAGAGGTCTATGACAAAGAGATTATATGCAGTCGCACAGTCGCCCGAACCCAAAATCTAAAAATGGTGGCAGTTTTTGATGTGATAGTATGAATCATTCGGTAACCAATCACAAGCTTGTATTTTGATAGCTGTGCAAAAAGAGTAGCTGAGATGTAAGATAGTTAGAAAATCACAGTGTGACATGTCAGCTCTTTTTTAATGTTGTAAGGTTGTTCTGAGGATTCACTTTTAAAAATTTGATTTCCTGTCAAGCTCATGGAACTTCGGCTAGGTTTTCATTCAAGTTCACAGTATGTCAAATTAAAAATAGAACTGATGTTTCCAAATTATGAGCTGTGTACTTTGAATGATGGCTATAAGGAGTTGATGGTGCATTCATTTTCATTCACCATGCTTTCAAATTTTAGAGCCGAAGTTGTTAATTTTTTAGAGAAAAGAGATATTTTTCTCAGTTTGCAGTATTTTCAGAGTTGATCAATAGGTTTTGAGTTTCAGAAAATTGTGCACAGGACGGTCAGCCAATCTCAGAGATTAATTTGTTTTAGTATCAATAAGGAGTAGGAGATTCAAGGTACTGCAAATATGAGCGGGGTTGTTAGTGTTTCTTCGACAAGTGGAGGAAGTGAGGAAGAGCAAAAGGGAAAGGTGAGTTTTTCTGATGAATTCCTCTGTCTCCTGCCTGGTTCAACACAGAACAAGAAAGTCAATGCTAATGTCCTCATTGATGAGTATAAAGACATCCCAGATGCTGTGACTCCAGGAACAACAGGTTTTTCCCTCTTCAATTATTTTTATAATAATTCTGATAAGCCCATCCCAGTATCAAACCCTTGGACCTGTGGTTTAGCCAGGTTACTTGTTCCTGACGTCTTCCTAGAGGTAGACTTGTTCTTAGACCTAGCCAATCACTATGATGTTCTGTCTAAGACCATCAGGAGGGATGATGGCATTGCCCTATTAATTTTGAATATAAATTCATTCATGCAAGCCTTCGGCTTATACAACACCATGTCTACCAAAATTGACATGACAAAGCAAAAACAGAGGTATACTTCAAAGCCTGGGATTGCTAGGGGCCATTTGTTAAAACATATTTTAAAGGAAGTAAGAAAGTATTTAGATCCTATGTCTGGGGATTGCCCATATTATTACAAGGATCTACACTTTTATATTAAATATGCTGCATATACCCTGTGTAGAGTGTTGGGAATAGATGGTGATGCAGAAAAGATTGATGCAGGGATTCTGATGATGGTATTGGACCTACAAGAGGTCCACTCTAACACCAGTTATGACTATATTCAGCACATCATAGATGAAATGCATGAGGGTTTCATTGCAACCCAGAAGAGAATGAAGAACCCAAAGGAGAAGGAGCCCAAATTTTTGCATTATTCAGTTCTTATGCATCTCCTTTTGCATTAAAATTTTTTCATCATGGATGTTAATAATTTAACTCCTTAGAGATTCTACCAATCATCACCAAATCCTATCCAATTTTTTGTGAGGGTTTGGAATTACACTTCTAGGGAGTGTGACTATTGTTCCTTTCAAAATTGGATTGTATATCCAGTAGTATAGAGTTTTGGAACAAGAAGAACAAGAATCCCATTAAAGGTTATACAACTACTGAGGCCCTGTGATTATACAAATAGCTAGCCTAGAAAGCATAATTGGGGTGACTTCTTTATGGAAGAAAATTACACAGTCATCAAGGTATATGGGTGTATTCACCCACCTCATTTATTACCATATTATGTGCCTGCAAGAGTAGCTGCAATGGAATTTATATGGCAGTTGTTGTTAATAGATAATGAGCACTTTACACCACACAAGAAGGGGACTTTAACCCCTAGGCAATTCAAGATTTTTAACTTTACAATTGGTAAAGGTGCCATTGATGTAGTAGGTCAATGGTTGGAAAAATACAAGATGGGGGCAACCCCTTATAGATACATCGATCCAAAAGGTTTCATGCAAGGGGTTAGGAAATTGTATACACCTACAATCCCCAATACAAATGTCTGCTGTGAGTGCATAGAAGAAGATGCAACAAGGAATATCTTGGATGAAGATGATATTCATACAAGAAGACTAAGAATCCAAGAGTTGCTAAAACTTGAGAAGAAAATCAAAAGGAATGGGTTGTCTTTTGGGGATTTTTACCCTGACCTCCCATATTTTGACAGGATCAAAGCCATGATAGACAACTATTATGTGCTTCTAGAGCAACTGGATATAGTTCTTGACAAGAAAGGTGCTCAGACACCTGAACATTCAGAGTTAGAATATGACAGTAGTAGTGATAGTGATTATGCACGTCCTACAATGTATCCTTCACCACAACAAGCATCACAACAAGATATTGCTGAAGTACCACAGTTGCACGGAGCAGAGGGTCACATTATAGATTTGACAATTGCTACCCAACTAGATGATGTAGAGGAACCTGCTTCAAAGAGGCAGAAACTGGAAATAGGTCAACCCTCAATTGAAGGGCAGAATAAGAAGAAGGATAAGGCTAAGGCCTTAGTACCTGGTAGTAGGTTATATGATCATAACCTAAGAAAGGCAATCAAGGAAGGTAAGAAGAAACAGCCTGACCTAGATGACAAAGTTGAGGTGCCCCTTAAGGCTTGTGTTGATGAAAGACTTCTTCATCAAATTTTTTTTCTAAATGATGATAGCTTTGTTAAAACAGAGGAGTTTAAAGAATTCCTAAGATGGCATAATATAGAGTAGATCAGATCCTAATTAACAGTGGATGGAAAAGAGACAATAACAAATGAAGCCCTAGTGGCTTTACAGAATTATGATCCAGAAAGTGAGGATATTTCACCCAAGGAAGCCAGGAAAATGGTGCTAGGAAGTGGAATACTATTGGCTGAGGGATGGGATTTTTCATCTGCCTTCATCATTGACCAAATCAGAAAATAGCCAGATCTCAAGATGGCTAGTGAGGTCCAAATGGGAGATGTAATAAAAGGATTTGGGTATAGCCCAAAATCCCAAGCTTTTGCAATGTGGAGCCTGAGCCCAAAAGACCAAAAGTCCCAACTGGTAAATATTCAAGAAAATATGGTGGGCAATCAAATGGTCTGGTCTGTACAAAATATAGGGGATTTGGAGATCTCCGAAATCATGACACATTGGGCTCACCTGAATGAAGAAAAGACTAAAAAATTGTCTAAAAGGTGTAGCAATCTGTTGGAGGAGACAAGTGCATTGTCTAAGGACAGGGAGATGTGCTACATACAATTGCATCAGAGGGATCAAATGATAAAGAAATTAATGGAAGAATTGGAAACAAAGCCTGAGGTGGTATATGTACCTGCACAACCACCACCATTGGAAATTGAAGATAAGCCTAAATCAAAGGAAGCAGTGGAGGAAGAGGCAGATGAAGAAAAAGGAAATACAATTGCTCTGAAGGCATTAAAAGGTGTGCTGCAACACAGAATTGAGATTTTAAAAGATAAAACTGATGTTGTGCTCAATGCATACAACAAGTTGCCAGCTTTTCATACTGAGGTAATGGGGTACCTTGCCATTCTAAACCCTTACTTTACTAAGTGGTCTACTAGGGTAAAATTATTTGAAAAGCTAGCATCTTTACAAACCCTAACACGAGATTTTCTTGAAATAGTAACTAAAGTTGAAGATGAGATCAAAAGAGTCAATATTGCTCTCTCATTCTTTAAAGGCAAATTAAACCAGATAGAGGTTAAGTTGAACCTCTTTTCAAATTATTTTAATAATTTTATTCCTTCCTTAAGGGGAGATGATGATCAAGTGCAGGCTCTAGATTCCTGGAGAAATGAATTTGACTGCAAGATGCCTAGTGATGAGGCATTTCTCTTGGGAATAGATGTTGATATAGAAGGATTCAATAAAATATTGGATGAGGCTTTCAAAGCAGAGACTGACATCAACAAATTCCTACTTGATGTCAAAAATATCACTGATACTAGATGGGATAAACAAAAGGTGCAATTACAGAGTACTCAAGACTTTAAGTGGCCATCTAATGATGAATTGAAAGCATGGGAGTTGATGACCATGCCCAAGACAAAGAAGCCAGTAGTAGAAGAAGAAATCTTGGATGAGGAGTAAAGGTGAGCACTTGGCACTGCACTATTCAAGATAAGAGGGACAGTTATTGCAAAAGGAGAATGTAGATGAGTATGCAAGCACGGCTATCCAGACTCAACATAAATACTACCAACTACCATCTATACAAATCTGATTGTAGTCGCCAGATTGGGAGAAGAACAAAGAATATCTGTTTTCATCTTTTGACTCGATCGCTCCATCACTTCTTCTTTCTTTTGTTTCTTTTATAGTTTAGGGTTAGGTTTTCTATGACCATCCGTAGCTTGTTGCATCCTAAATATCAAAGGATTCCAAGATGCTCATAAACCTATATATAGAAAAAGAGTTGTAATTGGTAAGGGTCTTTGCTGTTGGAATTTTTTGGAAAGGAGATAATATATTGTAAGAATTCAGATGTTCTGAATTTGGGTCTATCTTTTGTAGTTGCAAAATCTTTCATGTATGGAAGCTGGATCATATAAATAAAATACGATGCAATTTTACTTTCTTCAATTGTTGTCTCTTTATTCTCTGTGTATGCTCTTTTATGTTTAAGTTTGCAAGGCATTCTGAAGCATTTTGGTTATTAGGTAACTATCTAATTTCTTACAAGTTTCTTTTGAGGAAAGAACTATGTTTTGTGAGTAGTTTCAGGGAGCATAGTATTTTTTTTAAAGATTTGATACAATCGTTTAGAGGTAACAGGGTAATTTGTAAGGAAACTTATCTGAATTGCATGTGGGTTGTAAGGAAGCTTACTATATTTTGTTTCTATGAGATCCTAGTTTATTTGACTCTGTAACCCAAGGGATAGGCACTGGTCCAGAACTTGGTCTGATAATCTATCATTGTCCAAGTTATTTCAGGGTATCAAAACCAATTTAAACAAAATACTCTTGTTACTAAGAACAAACAAACTAAACTCAGTAAGGACTCATGTCAACAGGACAGTGTCCATTTTAGTGATTCCTTGAAGAATGAATCATTAGGTTATCCCTCCTAAAATAAAAGGAAGAAGGATGAAAATCCTTGTCTCACTGGTGTATGTTGTTAGAACCATAGCTTGGCTTATAGTACTCTCTCTTAAATTAGTTATTGCAATCTCTCGAGTATTATACAAGTTATTATAGTGAGGTTTTTGGCACATAACCTGTGAATGAACTAATCCACCAAACATATTGGCTGAAAATATCAATAATCTTTAAAAGGCAATACCTGCCTGAGTATGTGGAGCTCAAAAATGAAGGAGGTGATAATGGATATCCCTAGTGTTATCAAATACCTCAACAATTAGCCTTTTTCTTGCCTAAAAGAGGTTGCAATCAGGTGTACAAGGTATACTATCATATTTAGGTAAGTGGTGGAAGAAAAAGAGCTAACAGGTTTCAAGTTTCTGATTCTCCCAAAAGGGAAAAGAGCATAATCTTGTATCCTCTTCACCTCACCAAGACATAGAAAACAAGATTAATTGGCCCACTAATTTGAAATCACCTCAGCCAAGGTTCGTATATCAACAACAATGACCACCAATATCAAGAGAGAAAGTACCATCAAAAGTTGAAGACCAAACCAAGTGAGATAATAAAAAATCCTTCCCTACCTACAAGGGGATCTATCGTCAAGAAGATCTTCACATGTAATACAAGAGAATAAAGCCCACTCTCTCAAGATCGCCACAAATAGTGTTCATAGGGCTTAATTACTATGTAAAATATATATGCAAGAAAGCAAATCTAGGTTCATTCTTTAGAGAAAAAAATGGAAATGTGATCTATGAAAGAAAGAAACACTCAAGCCAAACACATGAGAGATTCATTTTTATTTCCAAAATCTAAATTTTATAGAGATGCAACAAAATACCTCAGATCTAAAGCAACGTGAGCGTTTTATCGTTTATCCACGCAAGTCCAAAGTATCCCTGCTTGGCCAAAAAATCATCTCAAAAACACGTAGCATTGGACTACTACATTAGGATTGGACACCCTAAATGGCTGCTAAGTAGATTATTTAGTCTCATTTAATTATCGACCATGGACGTAAACTTGGAATGGTGTTTGCAAAGTATATGCTTCAAACCTCCTTGTTTCTCATGGCTAAACCTATGGAATTAAAATACATTATGCTTCAAGAATCTATACTATCTCAATTGAATGAAATTATGCTAAGAAAATAGTAATCATGAGTAGGGGTTACTCTACTCGCCTATGCTGCAGAATAGTGCACCAGTTCTGTTACTAGAGGCTGTAGGAACAACAGAGTTCTATTTACTTCTTAATGAGAAAGGAAATACCTTCTAATCTAATAAAATGATTCACTCACCAAGTGGGCCCCTTTGGGTGAGTGAATACAAATGCAATCAAGATAAGAGACTGAAACTCAAATTATGCACTCTATTCATCATGGAGGAAATGTACTTGGAAAATAAACAGTGCTACAATGCCAAATTCTATTCCAGAAATTATACCAACTAAATCTCTCCTGTGGAACTATAGAATTCAACTTATTTAAGGAGGAACTACACTACTACCTAAATCTAGGATGACTCCATTAATGAGGATCACTAATGGATACATCGTGCTCATAATAGAAATCTCATACAACAATAGTAGGTCTTCAAGTTCTTCCTAGAATATTGCATGCAGTGGTTCTAGATCTACGCGTGGTGTCTACTCAGGAACTAAACTGACTCATTCCTTTGCAAGAGTTCTATGACACGCCCATCTTTAACCGCTTTACTTAATTCCTTGCTTTATGCTGGTGCTTCTGAAGGTAATGGCTGTTGTTGACCCTTTCAACGCCATGCTAGAATTATTGAATGTGCCATGACTTGAATCCTACAAAATGGTTATCATACATAACTTCTGACGCATAAATAGATTTTATCATTGAATACTAAGAAAGAAGTGTGAGATTTCATTCAATGTTCTTGCACAACATTCAGCTACAGGAAGGAGACTACCCATAAACATAGCATAGGGAAAAGGACTATCTATTCAACATGCAATCACTTATATCCTACAACTTCTATCCATTAGTTCCAAGAAAAATACATTATGTTTTTACCATCCATTTTACCTACTTATGTCCTTACATATAAAATATATAAAAACCATAATTTTAAAGTTTCTGCTTTGAAAAAAAATGCTGAAAAAGGAAAGTAAACACATGGAAAAGATGGCCTTTTGAGAGGCTCATCATTCCCCCCAACTACACTATTGCTGGTCCCCAGCAATCATGAAATTACAGATTGTGGCCCTAAGCCTCAAGTCACTGGCGGTCTTCTCACCTAGTTCATTAAAAACATAATTGAAGTATCCATGGCTGTTCTAAAGTCTGTCCCACCTCTGTCTTTCCTTAACCATATTATGCTCTTTTGTATTCTCATTTACTGCTAGTAAAGGCTGTAGGAAGATTGGAGGTTGAAACCTTAAGGGCAACCAATAATGTAGTTGTGTGTGGCCTAGCATTATAAACCATGGGACATGGCGAGTAGCAAGAGTTAAATTCTATGGAGAATGGGGTTCCCCTATTTTTAATTTATGGAGCATCCTTATCCACCGCTACCTACAAGGTGCAATTGCAGCCTCAACATCTTGTGAAGAATGTTGTTCCCAATCTTCATATCCATGTTCTCTGACTAGAAGAACCTTGCGAGACCTACTAGGGTTCATCTTGATTGAGATCCAATCAAGGAATGTCTGCCTAGAGATTTAAACTTTAGGCTTCATCATAAGGGGTGTGTCTATCTCAATGCTTCGATATGGGAGAGCCTGATTCTTTGTGCCGATCTCATTCTTAATCCAAGAAATAACTGCCCTCAACTGCACATCTCCTATGTAAAGAAGTGAATTCCATTCTCTATTATCAGGCACAACTAGATTGCATAGATATAATTCACATAACAGATTCTGGATGGGCATAGGTGCTGACTAGAAGGCATCATAGAAGTTGTGAGGTGTAGCAATGGAAGGATTTAATCCATCAACAATCCTTGTCAATTGAAAGTTAACAAATTGTTCCTTAAGGAACAATGCATAAACTGGAGAAGGTGACCTACATGCCATTACTGTAGGAATCAATTTAGTTATTTTCTCAATTCTCCT
The DNA here is from genome assembly GCA_018584345.1 of Thuja plicata. Lineage (NCBI taxonomy): Eukaryota > Viridiplantae > Streptophyta > Pinopsida > Cupressales > Cupressaceae > Thuja > Thuja plicata. The sequence goes on along the minus strand of MU227964.1, from coordinate 1,193,595 downwards.
CTCCAATACTACAATCTGATTTGTTTTCTGCTCAAGTTGACAAGCCTGCTCCTCAATTATCCTTTTTAATTTCTCTGTCTCTGATTCCCATTGTGTCTTTTCCCAGGTGATATTTCAGTACAAACTCAATCCTACTGCTAACGGTGTGGATAAATCTTAGGGTGGCATGGGTTCTTGCTAAAGAAAATTAATCCACCCAAAAATAGTTTGAGGGATCTTTACTTCCTCCATATTAGTGAAAGTATCCCCTTTCCCCTTGTCACAAGTGTTTACTGAGTCATCTGCTTGGTAGGATTCATCAATGGAAGCTTTTCCTTTCCAAATGACAATGGTTTTTATCAAATCATTCACTTGGGATGATTCTGCTACCTTGGCTAATGTGTCCAATCCATCCTTGCTCAACTGTTCAAACACTTCTTCTATAATGTCCTCATTCACTGTAGGAAATTCATCAGGAGGAAGATTCTCTAAACTATCATCAAAATCTTGACCAGAATTATTGCAAAATCCCTCTGTTTCTAAATAATCCTTATCACTGTCAACAAGGATGTATTCAACTTGTGGATCAGTTGTAGCTTCATCATCCACAACGTGGGCTAGGGTATCACTATCTACTCTATTTGAAACCATTGCCTTTGAAGAGGACTTTTCTGCAAATTCAGAGGATTCAACATTTATAATTGAATCAGGGGTTTTGCTTTCTTTACTAGCACTAGAAGAAAGTCTAGCACTCTTCCTCACAGGGGTTTGAAAAGAGCTCATAGGTTCCATGAATTTCTTTTTGGTGGAGGACACCTCCCCCATAATGGCTACAAGAGGTTCCTCTGTTGTTTCCTCCTTGGAACAAGGAAAGGGTTCCTCAGGCATCTTATTCATATTTTCATTATCAGCTGGCTATTGTTCTGGAGTCATTTCCTTTGTATCTATGGTTTTATCCTTTCCCTTTACAATAGAAGATCTAGTTTCTTCAGATGGTGAATTGTTAGGAGCGGCAACAACTTCTCTATTTTTTCTTTCTTTTTTATCAGAAATAGGAGTGTTATCATTGCAGGCTCTTTTCCTAGATAGGGTAGGTCTAGAAGAGGATGCTTCAAGAATGGGTTCTATTTTATGGATTACTTTATGAACCCCCATTTTTGTGTTAACCCTACTACCTACACCTTGGCCTCTTGGACCAACCACCCTAGGTGATAAATCTTCCATAGCCAAGAATTCCTCCCAAGTCCCAATTGACTGTTTAATTAACTCCCTTTGCACAACTAGCTTAATTAAACAGTGATGGGAAATAGATTGTTCTTTTCCTGACTGAACAAGAGATGCCTACTTTTTCACAATATTAATAAGAAAACTAGGTAATTTTACTGGCCTATTTTCATGGCGGAGGGCACTCAGAATCTTTAAATGCAGTCCATGAAGGTACTTGTAACATCCCTCATAGGTGAAGTGGGATATTATAAATGAGGCTGGCTACAAAAAATCCATGGGTAATGACGTTCTTGAAGTGCCCTACTTCTTATCAATCTCCAACTGTGGGTCACTATGCAGGGTAAATTGTTCCCTACCTGAGCGCAAGTCAATATCCTTTGTCTAATTTTCCCCTTCCTGTGGAAAATTTATAACCTCTTCCATGATATCTTCTAAAAATTCAATCCTTAGACCTTTCACTACTACAAACCCATTGTTCAAAGTATTCAGAAATTGACAAGCAATTTTGTCATCAAAGCCATTAAGGCTTAAGCAGTAATCCAGCCATCCCCGTTTCTGAAACAAATCACAGGAAGATAGGTCCCCAAGTAAAACTTGATGATCCATTGGCTCGTGCCTCTAAAGGTCTCTACCCATTGAAAATGATAAAGAAAATAGCTCTACAGGATATGCTCAGTTGCTACAGAAATTTGAAAAAATGGAGGCCTTCCTACGGACGCAAGATGTGTTTGTTTTTCTTTTTGAGAAAAACTGAAGTACAGGATAGATTTTAATTCTAAGAAAGAAATAATTAATTCAAATTATTTTCATAAATACATTCATGCATGTTAAGGTTCACCACCCGAACATGTCACAAAATTGTTGTTATTAAGTGAACCTTACTTTAATTTTCTTTCAAATCAACTTTTAAATCATGATGACTTAACCACTGAAGGACAGATAAGCTCTCACATGACGATGGTCACCATGAAAAGACAATAAATGTTGGAAATTTGACTTCCTAAGGAAGCATGGCTTATTTTTTGTTTTCAATAATGGCAAAAAATTCATACTAAGTTTCTGTCAAAGATAACTGAGAAGATAAAATGACTAAATAGAGAATATAGAGCAGACAGACAGATACAGAGATCAGCACATCAGCATGCATGTTAGAGACCACACCAGATTAGGTGTGCTTAGGTATATACTCTATGGTGTATATACATGCTATATCCAAATGCGCAAGGTACGAAACTTCAGTACAGAAAAGATACAGACAGATTAGTACACTGCAGTCCAGGAAACAATCTAGAATACAGAACATAGATGTCGACTACTATTTTGGTCAGCGTGTATTATTTTGTGATGCTAAGGCTAAGCACCTTTAGTTATAAGTTTTTAATGATGTAATTAATTTTTTTTTAAACACGCTTGAACTGACTTGTTTGGAAGCGTTGTATATTTTGTTAAAGAGGTCGACTAAGTGTTATGTTTTGGGTCGCGCCTATTCATTTGTAAATATATAAGTATGTAATGTATTGTTATGTTACAGCATGAAAGAGAAGTTGATTATTGTGTAAGAAGAAGTTATAGAGGGACTATATAATGAAGTTAAAAGATGATATAGCTCTTTAAGAAGTAAGAGCATCCACGCATACACAGAACTGATCAGACAACAGTGTCACTATAGTAGTTCATTTTTGATATAGTGCATATCAACATTCAGAGGGTTGTAGCCTTCATATTATTGGACAGTGAGCCATCCACCCCTAACAGGGTTATTGTAAAAGACTCCTAATAGATTCAGACCCTTAACCAGGTCATTGTACTCAATTTGTAAAGACTGCTTCTAACAGGGAAAAGGAACATTAACAGGTTCATTATACCTAGTACAATATTTTGTGGGTACTAATCCCCACCAGATTTTTTCTCTGATCAAGGTTCTCTGTAATCATATCTTGTGTTATGTGTTCTAGTATTATGATTCTTTGAATGCACATTTGATATATGTTTAATTGGCTGAAATATAATTAACTGATAAACACTGATTCACCCCCCCCCCTCTTAGTGTTTCTAAAAATTGGTATCAGAGCTCTAGTC
>MU227964.1:1029350-1119122 GCA_018584345.1 Thuja plicata | reverse complement strand
TAAGAATGAGAGATTTAATTGAAAACTAAGCTAAATGATTAGAAAGCATGTAATTAAGCTATGAAAACTGACATTATAACAATGCATGGAATTGAAATTAAAATGCTATAGATATCTAAACAACATACCAATGCGATTTTAACTCTAAAAATGAGGGCCCTTTGAGCTTAAAACTCATTCTATTTATAGAAGAAATTAGGAGTGATTTGAGCTATCAAATTATTTGATTTGATTTGATTTGATCTTGATTTGATTTGATTTGATTTGATTTGATTTTGATTTGATTTTGATCTTGATTTGATTTGATCTTGATCTTGATCTTGACTTGATTTGATCTTGATTTGATCTTGATCTGAATTTGATTCAATTTGATTTGAATTTGATTTAGAGAGAGTCAAGCTTGAGAAAGTTGACTTTCTCAAGTGGGTGGAGTTGTTAATCATTCCTTAATGGAATGTGACAACATTAGGAGGTGGGTTAGGGTAGAATTTAGAATTAAGATTAGATTAGCAAGGGTGAATGGGTTATTCGCAAGTGGGTAATTGATTTAGAGATTTATTTAATTTCTTTATAATTAAATACTATAGCCATGTTTGATTTTTTTTTGATTTAATTGGTTTGAATTGATTTAAATTATATGGCTATAATAGTTAATATAAATTAGTGATAAAAATCACCTTGGATATTAAATAGATTTATGCCAAGCAGTAATAGGGTCGTTTGGACATAATCGAGGGTATGATCACACTTAGGGAAAATAGGGTCCATAGTTGGAACAAACCAAATTTAGGTGGTTACAACAGTTACTCATCTTGATCATTGAAAAATGCTTCTATTTCTACCAGCCCTTTAGGGATCTGATTAGAACTTAACTAAACAACCTCATTACCAAAAATCATGTCCTTACCATCAACCATGTCAACTAGATCATTACAATCTATATGTTGGCCTTTATAATGGTCAAGACATCGGATAAACCTGAGGCTATCTTGATCATCCTCAAATAATTTCCAGTTGTAAACATTGTGAGGCCTAACTGGTCTACTCTTAACCTCCAAAATTGATACCCAACTTAAGGTCAAATTGTCATTCTTTAAAGCCACATTGGCTAGGAAATCATCCATGATGGTTTTTGACCTTTCTATCCATTTAATGTTAAAGGCATCAAATAATTCAATTTGGTCCTAGACAACATGCTTTTACAACTTTAATCTATCATTTTTTACATCATACTCAGATCTAACTTGTGCTACTACTAGCTTAGAATTCCTAAAAAAATTTAGACACCTGATACCATGCCAAGTAGAAATATCTAACCCCAAAAATAGGGCCACATATTCTATAGTATTATTGGTAAACTGAAAAGATAACAAGAAAGCGTATTTGAGATTAGTACAGAGAAATGAAAAAAACACCAGCTTATGATCCCTCTTTGGAACAAGCTCTATGAAATTACATTTTCCACAAGCCACTTTGTTGTTTCTTCAGTTCTCCCACTAATGGATCAATATTTTTGCATTCTGGAAGAATTTTCTCAAATATGAAGTTTTCCATGTCTGCATGCACACAATAATTGAGCATGTTATTTTGTACCTTTTCAACATTCACTGGTGCTCATGGCTCTCTTTACAAATTTACTTCATTCCCATTTACTAGGATTGTTGCATAAAATAATATTATTTTCACATGACCTCCTACTACTGCAGCCCATTGTCTTGAAAACAACATACCATAATGGGGTTGGGTGTCCACATAAACCACATCCATCTTGTAATTTTCTTCAGGAAAGACAACAATATTGACTTCAGCTCCTTTCAAAGTTCCAGTAATAGGGATCTCTCTATTTTCCATGGCATAACACCTTCCATAACAAGTATCTACCTTCATTCCAAACTCTTTCATTACACCATATGGCATTACATTTGAAGCAGCACTAGAATCAATCATACAATTTTTACAAGCTTATTGTTTATTAGTAGGGTGACATAGAAAGGGTCTACTTGAGAATTTTCTTAGGTAATCATATTACCCACATATAAGATAGGGTTTTATCACTCATATTTAATCCCCTTTATTTTTCTCCCCTTATTATTAACAAAGACATATGTTATCCCCTTAAACAATGACATTGGAACCACTCTATGTTCCTTTATTTTCAACATTTCAATCAAGGGTGCTGAAACCTTCATCTGTGTAAGAGCATGCTTTATATCAAATGAAGGTAATTCACACAATATGTCATTAGTACTTACCCTTACTTCCCTTGTCAATAACAACTTTCTTATCACATTTCACTTCTTTCTTCTCTGTTTGACTAGAAGAAGACTCTCCTTATTTTGTACCTTCTTTCTCATTTTCATCTTGGCGTTTAGATTTAACAACAACCTTTGAGGAATTTTATTTAATAAACATAGAAGCAGGTTTATGTTGACCAGTATCCACCTTTATATTCCTCAAGTTGTAAGCACTTCTAGTTTTATTGAGTGTTGCTAGGGTCAAAGATCTTTTTTCCTCATCACTAGGGAATCTGAAATGAGGATTTTCTCTTTCATCGCCCACAACATTAATAGTATTTTGTAGCATACTAGCTTCATCATCTGGATTAGAGAAAAAAAAATTCTTCTATCCTTAGTACTATCTTCTCCAAGTATCTACATCCTCAACTGGCTCATAATATTCAAAAGACAATAGATCATAATACCTTTTCACAGTGGACATATTTACAACAGGGTCTCCTTGTTCTAAATTTATTTGTTTACTGATGTCTTCCATCTATTCAGGTAAAGCTTGTGCAACAATGCATTGAAAAGAAGAATGCAGCATATTGCAAGAAACACACCAAGGGGTATTTTATACATTATGTGTAGCATTCCTCTTCAAGGGATCAGGGGTTTCCTTAGTCTTATAGTTCACTTCATTATCTAGAACAAGCTTGCCATCTTTCCAATTTGTCTTGTATGGCATGTCCCTCAAGTTTTGGAATCTATCATATCTCTGATATTGATGCATGTTGTCATGAGAACCTTTAAAATTTCTATCAACTTTGGCAGTAAGGTCTTTTACTGTACTTACCAATTTATCCACCCTATCCTCCTCCTTGACAGGTTTACTTGTTTGTCCTTTTGTGTCCTTTCACAATATTGCTTCCTTGAGCTCTTTCCCATTTTTCCTGAGGCTTTTCTATTACTTTCAATGTTTATAGACATTTTATAAGAATCCCTTAGAGTACATAGATTCTTATCCCTCAGAAGGTATGACATATTTCCATCTACAACATTGAAGTATGTAGTTAAACACACTTATTCATCCAGTCTCAAAACCTAAAATAACTTGTTCATGGCCTTCTCAAACATAGTATTGAAATCTTCCATAGTTTTATTTTGGAACTTCTTAATATTATTAAACTCATCCAACATGAAACTTGAATTAACATGTTCTTGATATTTCTCCCTAAAAAACCTGACAAACTCATCCCAAGATACTACACTTTCTTCAAGAAAACTTCTATACCAATCTCTAGCATCTTCATTCATAGATTGAAAAAAAAAATAGTTTCGTGAGTACATCCTCATGTTCAATCTCAATGTTAATCATCTTGTCAGTGAAATATTTAAGGTATTATTCACAAGTTATAGCATTATTGCGGCAAAACTTAGGGATTTTATCTCTTACCTCATTTGGGATGAAATTTGGGTGACCAAGAATGCCATCAAAGAATAATGGATAGTATCTATCCAAATGGATAGGTATCCTTTGAAAATTTCCAGCACCATGACAAGAAATACAAGCCTATGATCCTAAAACAGAGACTATAAAACCTGAGGAGGCTAGACAATTAGTTAATTCTAGTGGAATGATACTTGTGCCTGGGTGGGATTTGGCTTCTACATTTATCATTGACCAAATTAGGAAGAAGCCAAATGCCAACTTGTCTCCTGAGACTCAGATTGGGGAGATGATTAGGGGATGTGGATACGATCCAAGATCCCATACTCTAGCCATGTGGTCTTTGGAACCAAAAACACAAAATACATCCTTGGTTAGTGTTGAAGAGAATATGGATGGGGATAAAATTATCCAGACAATTCAGAGTATTTCTGACTTAGAAATTTCCCAGGCTATCACCCACTTCACTAACCTAAATCAAGAAAAAATAGAGCAACTCTCTACAATGTATGCAAAACTCTTTGATGAGTTAGTTGTTGTGATTAAGGATAGAGAAAGATACTTGATTAAAATCAAGTCATTACAGGGGAAAGTGGAGGTATCGAACAAGAAATTAGAAGAGGCTCCCAAAGCTCTCCCCACTCTAGCCAAGGAAGTTGTGTCTTTTCAGACAAAAAATATTGAAGATTTCCCACAATGATCAGAGAAACTAGGTCAAGATCATAATGAAGTGGCTTTAGCTGCATTACCCAATATATTGTAGCCCAGGGTGGATATCCTATATTGAAAGCTTGACCTTGTACAGAAGGACTATAGAAAACTACCTAGGTTGGAAACAGAGGTGAAGGGCCACATAACAATGTTGGACCCATATTTTGGGACATGGTCAAGCAGGAGATCATTGTTTGAGAGGATAGAAGCATTATAACCACATAGGATAGATCTCCTAGAGATAGATTTCCAAGTGGGGGAAATGATTGAGAATATTGGCACAACATTGTCATTCTTCAAAAGAAAGGCCAATCAGATTCAGACAAGGGTGAGTATGTTTGGTCTAAATTTTAATAGTTTAATTTATTACTCTAGTATAGGAAAATATGATAAGATAAATTCATTTCAATAATCGAGGAATTATTTCAACACTCTAGTTCCTAAGAAAGAGGCATTCTTGATAGATGATAGTGTCCTAGACATGGACATATTCAAGAAAGCCTTGGATGAAGCCTTCAAAGTAGAGACAAACTTTGTAAAGTTTATTATAGATGTCAAGGCTATCACTGATGCTAGGTGGGATAGGAAGGTAAATAAATTACAAAGCCTACAAGGTTTTAATTAGTCTTTAGAGAATGAAGTTAAACTTTGGGACACTATCACCAAGCCGAAGAAAAAGAAATCAACAAGTATTGACTTGGATGTGATAGATGAAGAGTAAAGTGTCACTTGGCACCTTATCACTGAGCACATGGAGGGTAATCATCATCAAGACTAGTGTAAGTTATCCTATATTGGAAGTCACTAGGTCTCATAACAAACTTAAGAGGTTACTCAGAATATCTGGGGACAAAGGTGTCAACTGCCAGAGATTTGGAATCATTTCAAATCAGCTACTCAAGTGTTTGCTTCCACCGAATGAATATGTAACTATATTAAATTTTCTTTTAGTACCTTTTAGGTTTTTCCTAGCCATACAAATATTTTTTCATCCTCTCTCTTTAAGGATTACAAGATTGCTAGTTCTCTCTATAAATGGCAAGTTGTAACATATTGAAAAGGAATGTGAGTTCACAGCTGCGAGACAAATTTCTAAATTTTGTCTAGTTTCAAGCTTTGTGTCTTTCTGAATGTACTCAAGAAGAAATATTTTAATAAAATACAAATGGAAGTTCCTATTTCACATCAATGATCTCTTCTTATATTTATTTTTATGTTCTTGTATGTTTTATCTGTAAGGCATTTTAAATGTACTGGTTATAAGGTAACTATGAGGGTAATTGTGAGTTTCTTTCAAGGAGGGAGTAAACCTTATAAATAATTTTAGAGGGATAAATATTAGTGTGCTAATTTGATACATGGGTGTGGGAATGAGAAGGTGGTTTGTAAGGCACTCCATCTGAGTTTTGTATGTGTTTCAATTAATTAATTTCTGTGAGTGTATGTTTCAATTGACTCTTTGCCCTGGATTAGGAACTGGGCTAGATTTTGATTAGTAGTTATCATCATCAAACTTAAATCAAAATAATCCTTTACATTTATGTTATTAAGAACATACATGTTTATCAACTTTTTTAAAGAATACAATTCATTTGGTTAATTCCTTAGAGAGATAATCATTAGGTCAACCTGCCTGAGTCTAGAAATCGAATAGAAGAATGATGAGAACCTTTATTTCACTATTATTTTCCCTTGTCATGTTCATGGTCTGGCTTGTTAAGCTCTGCAGTAGATTTGTCATATATTCATTTGCAAAATGTGTTGTCAGTTGTTGTAGTAAAAGACAAGAGAAAATTGGTGTAAACCATTGATCCATTGATAAGTTTACTTATAAGTAGTAACTTGTAGAAAGTACACCCGCATAAGTCTGTGGAGCTTAAAGAAGAAGGAGGATAAATCCTCATTAATTAGAATTTATTTGTATGAATTAAGAGTTGGGAATCTAAGAGTCAAGCATAATTTCTATATTGATATTTTACAAGAAAAATCTCTAACAAGAATAAAGTAGAGGAAAAGAAAGTGGAAGAGAATAAAATAGAGGAAAGACAACTCTGGAAACTAGATCTAAAGATGTTGGTGAAGAGAATCATTGATCAAGGAAAGCTCAATAATTTTCCTAGATATTATGAGAGGTATGATGAGAAAGATAAAGATTCTAGTTGAATATAATGTTATAGATCATATGGTTTCATTAAAGAACAATCTACTTGAGATAGAAGGCAATATTCCTAATGAGTTATATGAGCACTTGGAAATTAGGAAACAATTAGCACTAATAGAGGATGAGTAGATAAGGAGTAAATATATAGATGATATGATACTATTCATCTCATATGATGAACATGAGAGGATACTAAAATAAATAAAACCCCTATTGAGAATTAAAGAAAGACTAATAAAGATAATGGGAAGGAAATATGATGAGGTCATAGAGGACACACATAAAGCTATTGATAAAGTCCTATTGGAAATTGAGCCTAAAAATCCTTCACCTCCTAAGAACAATGATACTAAGCCTAAAACTATTCTAACAAGAGAGACATCCAAGGTCACAAAAGTAAATCTTGATACATCTAAGGATGCATAAGATATCAGTCAATATGTCAGCCCAGTAAAGCAACCAGACTTCTTTGTTGCTGGTGTACCTGTGTCTTTCAACATTTCGTAGGATTCAAGTGACCCTTTTCAACGGAATATTGATATTATTACTAGTATTGATAGAAGTGATAAACTAAATGGCACAGAGAAGGAAGTTGACACTAAAGAAGAACAAAAAGATAGTACAGTTGAGGAAGTAAAGGAATCCGAGACTAAAGTCAAAGTTAAGCAAGAAACACCTGTATATGTTTCTTTAGCTTTATTGTTGGCTCGTGGTGACAGACCTATGAGCACCTATGTAGAAGGTATGTATGGAGATGTTTAATTAAGTTATCTTACATGGATTTTAATAAGGCTAAGAGAGATGTGAACAAATTTCAGAGACAAAATCCAAGGTACTGGAAAGAGCAGTTGATAGTATCGATAAACTCCTACCCCTACCTTTCACCTTCCAAGGAAAGGATACAATGGAAAACATGAACAAAGTTCTTGATGAATTTAATGCTCAATTTGATTCTTTGGAGAAGGCCGCATAATTTAGAGTTGAACAAGAGTAAATGACAAAGAAGTTGGAATATTTTAGTAAGTCAATTACATGGGACTTGAGTATACTGAATAACAGTATTGTTGAAGGAAAGTATTGTATTTCTCATGGAAGAAAGTTATAAAGATATTGTATAAATCCTCTAAATCCTTTGAAGAATATTGAAGACATCATTATTAATTATAGAAAGACTTTGGACACATTAGTAAATAGTTGTGAGTCCTCCCAACAAATTATTGCAGAGTTGGATCTAGACCATTAGACAAAATAAGTGTGCTTGAGATAGAGAAAAGGAGAGTGTTGGGAAGATTTGGTGTGTGGAGGAGTCTTATCAGCCCTAAACTATCAATTCTAGATAAACACTTTTCAGATATGGAGAAGGTGAATAAATCTCTTCTAGAAGACATGCCTACAATAATGAAGGCCGCAAATATCTTCTTTTACTTTGAATTGATTAATTCATGTTGGTCAGATCTTAGTAAAGACATGGACTGCAGAGGCGAAGCTCTTGAAAACCTCTTTCTAAGATATACTCGACCTTGTATGCATTTTTATTTTTTTATAGATACTATTTATAGTACACCTTTTTCATTGACTTTAATTTGGGGGGGGGGGTAATAAGTATGAAAAATATGTAGTTAGTGAGTAGTTTGGTATTGAACACTTCATCATTTTTTCACTGAGTGTTGCCATGAATGCCAAAGGGGGAGATTGTTGGCAAGTGGCCTATTCAATATTTTTTATAGGTTTTTATTTATGGAGAAAATACTCATTAACATGGTTGCTTGGAGTACAACATAGTTTTGGATATTCACTTTTGTAAAAATGACTATGTCCAGAATGCAGTTTATAGGGTACAGTCACCCTTTTTTTTGTCAACGAGCATAGTATATGAACAAATAAGTCATGAAATTTTAGAGAGAGAAATTTTGGGATATAGTACACCTCCATTTATGGTCTCTTGTATTTTTGAGTTGATCTTTGAGAGTTAAAACATGTTGAATTCATGCAAAGACAACATAACAATGTAACAAGGAAGTTCAATGGTCGTGATGTTTAAGGGAGTATATTGTCAGATCCAAAAGTGCTACTTTTGATTTGAATTTGGTCCTATCCTAATTTTGTTACAAAATTATCTTTGACTATGGATTACATATTTGGCTAAGTGTTGGACAGGTTTTTTGATGTTCTTGTGAGCCGACTAGAGGAACCTTTTGAGATCGAGTATATAAGTAGAGTTGTTTTATGATGTGAAGATATGTGTGGAATGTGTAGATTCATTATGATGTTAGGACCAGACATAATTTTAGGTGAGATATTATTGGGAATACTTAAAGATAAATGTATTATTAATTTTGGTAAATCATTGTAACATAACAATATTGCTTTGTAAGAGTAGTGTGCTCATTGTAAACCCCTAATACAATATCTATCATTTAACAAGGATATGTACTAAATGTAATATTTAGTTCCTAATAGGGCTATGTCTCCTAACAGGGACACTATACTCTTAGTGCATTATTTGTGGGTATCATCCCCACCCAAATTTCTCCTTGGCCAGGGTTTCCTTGTCAATAAATCATGGTGTTATGAGTTCTTTACTTTATGTGCATGTTTTATTTATTTCAATAATTACATGGTTTATTTTGAATTCATTAAATACATTTATAAAGTGCTATAATACTAATTCACCCCCTTCTTAGTATTACTTAATCTTAACACTGGTAATATGAACAAATCTATGGAATCTAAGATGAATGAAATTGATACTGTTGAGAGGAAAGATAACTCAGAAATTGAGAATTCTACATTTTATACCTCTGCAAAAATTCCAGCAAGAGATATTATGAGTAATGTTCATGATAATTATTCTAATAGGAAGACCAAGTCTAGTTATATATCCACTAGAAACGTTTGTGCATGTAGTGTTGTTAAAAAGGTTAGCCTTGAGAACTCTATGAGTTGTGTTATTGAAATATTAACAGTCTTACTCTTTCAAAGGAATAATTAAAAATACTCACCGATAGATAGTCAATGTTCACATCGTATAACTAGTGACATAAGAAAGTTTCTAAAGTATGAAGAATATGATGGTGAAATTGTTATATGTGGTGACAATACTGAAGGGAGAATCAAGGGAAGAGGCATTATTTTCTTAGATAAAATGAATACAACTGATAATATAATACACGTTATTTATTTGACTTACAATATTCTTAGTGTTGGTCAATTAGCTAAAGAAGGATACAACCTACACTTCAGTGATGAAGGATGCAAGATTCCTGAATAATTCTGGAAGTAAAGTTGGATTAGGATAAGAAATAATGAAAAATGTTGTCCATCTGAATAATGAAGGAATAAACTATCATATCACTCAGATTGAACAAAGTTAGACCAAATCACACAAAAGTAGACAAGTAATTAAGCTTAATTACGTACTGCACCAACAATATCTGCATCAGATGCAGAGGATCTCTAAGGAAATTATTGATGAATTTGATGTAAGAAAAGAAGAAGGAGAAATTCTACAATCACAAGTAAAGACAATGATATCAAGGTATCAAAAATTAAATCATTCAAAAGATAGTCACCTACTTTTTCAGTCTAGTAGAAGTTAGTCTCATTCTTGCAAAGACAAATTATATGAACAAAGTGGTGGAATACTTTTTGAAATGAAAAATTCTGATTAGAATCAAATCAAGAGTAGTGCAAAAGGGTCAATAATTAAAAAAGAAGGAAAGATAGATGTAGATAAACAGTAAATAAAAAGGGATCAACAAACTATGATAAATTCAATGATCAAAATTAGAAAGAGTCTAATATCAGATAAGTTAAGGAGAATGAAAGAAAAGAGTTAGTTGAATGAAATTTCAACTCACGGTATTTAAAAGTTGTGGAAGATCAAATTTTTCTAATATATAAGATTTATGTGAGAAGAGTGTACAAACATTACATTGAATTTCAATGGGTTGGAGCCGTGGAAGAAGAGCTCAAAATTGAAAATGATCTTAAAATCAAACTCAAGATTATATTATCTAAGATTACAACATTGCTACTTCAAAAATGATCCAAAAACAAAAATGACACTTGACTAGAAAAAGGAAAGCGCTTTAAGGCTAGTCAAAGAAACTCTAACTCAAGAAAGAAAAAGATAAAGACCAAGAAGAATTAAGAAAACAAGCCTAAGAAGTTCAAAGGTAAGTCCTTTAAAGATGAACACAAACAAGAGGATTGAAGAAAAAGATATCTTTGTTTTGATTGAAGAAGGGATGATCATGATCAAAGCATATATAGTATTATGAGAAAGAGTACTAAAAACACTTAAAAGGTAAAAGGATAGATGTTTTGTATGCAATAATTTTGGTCACATTGCAAGACAATGTACTATTAAGAACAAAGGTAACAACATATAGATAATTGTTTTGCTAATCAAATGCAACATATCTAAACTTATTACTAAAAGTTTTGGAAGAAAGGAAGTGGACAAAGATGACACAAAAGTAGAAAACATGAGAATGAGAAGAAATGGTCAAAGTAGAAGAAAATAAGAAGACAAAGTATACAAGCATCTTAATATTAAAGAAAAAGGAAAATAAAAGGAGAAAAGGAACATAAACACAAGAAGAGGACAAGAAGAAAGAAGAACAAGGCTACAATGGATATGAGATCTATTCTAGTAAGATCCAAATGAAATTCTAGAGGAATTTCTCTTCCTAAAAAAAACTAAGATTTTGAAGGATGCATCAGTCCAGAAGAGTTTTATGAAGATATAAATAAAGATGGATTGATGTATGGAGACTACTACTCAGGGGGAGTAGTAAGCATGGAACATAAAGTTATATGATTTTAAATTGAATATTTCTAGGTAGCTACAAAGAAGTGAAAGAATGAGTGAGTTAAGTGTTTGATAAGTGTTTGGATATCTCTGAGGTGTGTATGTGAAACAAATAAAGATGAGGTTGATAAGGTAATATAAATAGAGAAGCAAAAATAAGAAGACATTATTATGACAAATAAATTTTTATAAGAGAAGATGATACATATTTTTCATTGATTTCAAAGGGGGAGAGAGAAATATGTGATAAACTATGAGGTATGAAGTGAAAGTGAAAAAGAGAAGAACAGATGAAAAAGAAGAAAATATGAAAGAGAACAAAGTATAAGAGTATATATTAGAGGAGAAGATAAGAAGTAAGAAACCAAAAGAGAGATGCAAGCTTATGTATACCTGTAGATAAGAAAGAAGAGTTTTTTTGAAGAGAAGAACATGTAATTATATTTTATCTAAGAGAAGCTTGCTTCCATGGGGATATGATTAGTGAGGTAGATGGGAAAGAGTGGCTCTCAAATATTTTGTGGATAATAGTGTCAAAGGGAGACGGTTGGTTTCTAATTGCGTTACTTATTTTTCATATCATATATTTCCATCAATTCCAAAGGGGGAGATTGTTGGCATATTGGGAAAGCAAGAAGATGACTATGTTGGAATTGATGTCAACATAGTAGAGGGATTGATCATAGGAAGTGATCAGAAGAGTTATTTTCTTATTGCTAACTTGATTGTTTCAGGTTAGCTAGTGGAAAATAACAAAAAGGGTCGATAAGAAGTGGATATTGCATAGATAAAGTTTCACAATTAGAGGAAGGATGATGAAGGTTTATTATCGATTTCACCCAAAGTTATAGAAGGTTTCATGATGATTTGGATAGGTAACCATATTAAAAAAGGTGACTTGTAGACAAGATGATAGACTGTGTCAACAGAAAGATAGATAAAGGTTTGGTACACATAATTAGGTTGGAATTTCTTTGAGAAAATTGAGAACTATGTTTGCGACATTGTCAGGTGTCTTCAACTCAGAGGGTTTTTACTCCAAACATCCACAAGGCGTAATCTTATTGTCTCAGAGAATTCTTGAGAATATTCTTCATGTTCAGTTAAAAAGAGATGGAAAATCTAATGGGTTTAGTGGATTTGAAATTTTGAATGTTTGTAATGAATCTATAGGATGTTCTTGAAGTGTGTTTTTGATGAGTTTCCAATACAAATAGATTAGAAGGATCAAATTGGTGTAGTTTTAGTTCAATAAAAATATTTTTATTATTATTCATTTTCTTACCTGACTTAGTTTGTAAATCATGCTGCACATATGGTAAATTATGAAATTTGGATATTTATGATCTTGAGGTGGTGGTTATATGTTGTAGTTATGATTTGATTCTCAAAGATTGATTTGAACATGAGATTTTGTGCAATAATGTGAAGATATGGTGAATTAAGTTTCATCAACCTAGTTCTTGGTATAAGATGATGAATTAGGGAAAAAATAATTAGGCACAAAAGTGGAAGATTGGTTGTGAATGCTAGACATTTCTTATAGAGAAGTAGTGGAGATATCTTGAAGGATAAGTTTCTCGTCTAAGGGATTTAGAGAAAATAAGATCAAAGATCTTGGTTGTACTTCAATGGAACTGAATTTGGCATAAGGTAAATATTTTTATCTATTAAAAAAAAAAACTTTTAGATCATTGTATTGATCAGTTTGTAAGCTAGTGAGTCTTCATTAGGGTTGTATCCCAAGGCTTTCTATTTCAGAAATGAGTTCTAGGAAGTGATCTTAAATGCATTTGCATTCCCCATACCTTATAATAAGTTTATACTTCTAATAAGGTATTTTGATATCATGCGTAATCAACCCCATGTTAGGAATAATAGTCCATAAGACAGCTGAGAGGGGGGTGAATCATTTGTAGTATATATTATTAATCTTTAAACTTTATAAACCAAATATGCAAATGTAAATGATAACACAGTAAATGCCAACACCATAACACAATATTTGTTGTCCAGGAAACCCTGTTAAAGGTAAAATTCTGGTGGGAATTAACACCCACAAATAATGTACTTAGAGTATAGTATCCCTGTTAAAAGATATTAGCCCTATTAGGAGCTTGTTACAACATTACAATACACAGTCCCTATTAGGAGACAAACCCTATTAGGAGTCAAAGAAAATAGTAGGCTCACTGCCAAGGCACACTTCCTAAAGAAGGTTAAAGCCACCCTCAAGGATCGACAATCTGAATAAAGTGTATAAAGAAAATACACAATCCAGTGAATTTCTTGATAGCAATTGTCTTTTCTTGGTCAGTTCCACTGAAGTATTCTTCTCATAAACTCTGCTCTACATCGAGCATCCAAACAAGACTCACAAATTTCACTTCTTCCCTACTCTTTCTCTGTCACATCTTTTCAAAAGAAAAGATCACTCAGATATACCCTCTTACATTTATTCATTAGGTCGGCGAGTTAATCTTTCCTAATACACAAATAATTAGTTAGGTCAGCCGATTAAGGCTTTTCAATATACAAATATTTATTTGACCCCTTTCTAAGATACACATGGCACCTATAAAAAGTAAACATCAATTACAATCCATCACATATACTTGCAGATACATAATCCATGATCATAATTAATTTCACACGCTACATGTCTGAAGTCAGCCAGCAAATAGGTCTCCTTCAAAATACACGCCACAGCTGACCTCACCAGCAACCAAACAACAATCTAACTCAACCCATTACTCCAACATATGTTGGGTGTTCACTGGTAATCTTGCATCATCGAAAATATCTTTGCCAGAAAGATATGCCTGAAACACAGAGACCTACTCTGTCCAAAATCATAGTTACAATCCAGAAAACCAGTCTTCACCAAATCAACTATAACATCCACAATATGTAAAATTAAGCCAAGTGACCTTAAGAATAAGGTCATCACACATCCTTCTACTAAAATCCAACTTTGATCATTCTGAATCATCCGTATAATGTCCGAACACTCCTTTTCGTCAAGTAGCCAATTTGTCTTCTCCATAGAAATATATGTTGACATCAGTGACAAAACATGAATATCAACAGCATGATCAGTAACCAAAACTGATATCATCCAACAATCTCCCGCTTTGGCATTGATGGAAACATATGGTAAAATTCATATGCATAACCTCAAAAGTACTCTTTCTCAATATCCTCAACACAAATCTCCCCAAAACAGTAGGGATTTTCACATAGATTCCTTCCCCCTCTGGAAGCAATGGAAAAGGGTGCCATAACTCATCTGTAGTCTTCTGTAAGGTGTATCTTTTTAAAATCTTCATGTCTAATTAGCTAGGTGCAAGATCACCCAGATGTACTCCATAGTATTCTCCTACGGTCACTCCCCATAAGGAGTAGATCCATACATCAAATCCAGAGAATGATATAGCTCTTAGATCCACTAGAATGATGCACATCTGTATCATTTAGTTACCATTGGGAGGGGCCATAATCCCAAGTATGCCTGTGAGATATTCAAAAACATCTTTTGGAAAAGGTTTAGTAAATATATCTTCTATCTATTCCTTGGTGTTAATATAGTCCAGTTTAATCTCTTTATATGCTACCTTCTCCCTCAATAAATGATACTTAATAGAAAAATGATTAGTATTTGAATACATTACATGATTATTTGACATATTCACTGTGCTAGTGTTATCACAATGGATAACCACTAGTTCTTTGAAAATTATTCCAATGTCCTTCAACATTTGTTTCATCCAAACAACTTGTGTACAATCTATTGTAGCAGCAACATACTTTGACTCGGCAGTGGATTGAGCAATACAGTTTTGCTTCTTGCTCAACCAAGAACCAACCTTTTCTGAAGAAAAAATGAACCATAAATTATACTCTTACTGTCATCCACATTACCTTCCTAATCAACATCAGTAGAAGCTTGCAAAGAAAAATCATCATATTTTTCATACCATAATCCATATTCTACAGTCCCTTTCTAATATCTCAAAATTATTTTTATAGCAGCAAAGTGTGTCTCTTTAGGATCTGCCTGATATCTAGCCATAATTCCAACTGCATTGGTAATATCTGGTCTAGTGTGTGTTAGATATTGTGGACCTCCAATTCTATACTTAGTCTAAACAACACTTTGAGTCTCATCACTATTAGTCAGTTTGTTTCATGTCACCATAGGTGTCCCAATAGGTTTACAATCTTCCATTCAAAAATTCTTCAACATTTTCTTAAGATACTTGGTCTGAGATATAAAAATTCCATTCTTACTCTGATTAATTTGCAAACCAAGAAAACATTTCATCTCCCCAATCATTGACATTTCAAACTCATTCTCCATTTCTTTAGCAAACTTCTTACTCATTTTATCATTGCCTCCAAAAATGATATCATCACCAAAAACTTTTATAATTAAGATTCCATCTTCATCAGTTCTTAAACACAAATTACTATTTGCATTACCTTTTCCAAAACCAATACGAAGTAGATATTTGTCCAATATTGCATACCATGCCCTTGGTGCTTGTTTCAGTCCATATATTGCCTTCTTCAGTTTGAAAACCATGTTTTCATCATTTGTCAAAGGAAAACCATCAGGTTGCTCAATGTACACTTCTTCTAGATCACCATTCAAGAATGTTGACTTCATATCCATCTGATACACTTTAAAGTCTTGATGTGAAGCATAAGAAAGAAATAATCTCAAAACTTCCAATCTAGCAACAAGAGCAAATGTTTCTTCATAGTCTATGCCTTCTTGTTGTGAGTAGCCTTTACATACAAGTCTTTCCTTTTTTCTTACCACTGTCCTTCCTCATCCATTTTGTTTCTAAAAAACCATTTAGTACCAATCGAATTTTTATTCTTAGGTCTTCGAACCAATTACCAAGTATTGTTTTTCTTTATTTTTTCTATTTCTTCTTCAATAGCTTTACTCCAAGATTCATCTCTACATGCTTCATTAGTAGTCTTTTGTTCAACTTGAGAAATCAAGAAAATTTTATCTCTAGCTTTAGATCTAGTCAGCATCCCTTTGTTTGCATCACCAATAATTTGATCTTAAAGATGGTTCTTCTTTTCATACCTTGGTGTTTTCAATATCTCAGTAGCTTCAGTTTGTTCTTCTTCTTCAATCACATTCTTGATCATCAAAGGTCCTCCAGGTTTAGCAACAACCTCTTTTGTTTCTATTATTTGACCATAATCGTATATCATTTCCTCAATTTGAAACTTTTTATCTATCCTCACATTGGCACTTTTAATCAATTTCCTCAATCTTAGATTGAAACATTTATATGCTTTACTCTTAGTGGAATGACCAAGAAAGATTCATTCATCACTTCTAGCATCAAACTTGCCTATCTCATCATCTCTCTTGATATAACATTTACTTTCAAATATTCTGAAATATTTCAGAGTAGGTGTATGATCAAACCATATTTCATAAGGAGTTTTACTTGTACCTTCTCTGAGCTGAATTATGTTCAGTGTGTACATAGTAGTATCAACTGCTTCTCTCCAGTGAGCATGTGACACATTTCCTTCCAGCAACATAGTCCTTGCAACATCTAATATGGTTTTGTTTCTTTTCTCTGCTATCCCATTCTATTTTGGAATTATAGGGGCTGAAGTCTGTCTATGTATTTCATTTTATTCACAGTATGTATTAAATAGCTCTCATGTAAACTCTCCTCCTTTATCTAATCTCAAACACTTTATATTTAAACCAGATTCATTCTCAACTTTTGCCTTGAATAACTTGAACTTGTCAAATGCTTCAGATTTCTCTCTCAAATATGTAACCCACATCATTCAATAAAATTCATCAACAAAAAGTATAAATTACCTTTCACCATAGTATGATCTTGTTCTTGTAGGAACACACAGATATGTATGCACCAGATCTAATTTCCCTTTTGCTGAATAAGCTTTGCTCTTGAAAGTGCTTCTAGTATGTTTCCCCATAACACATTCTCCACACATAGTGTTAGATGGATTTAAAATTTTAGGTAGATCTCTTACTACTTTTTTCATACTTGCCTTCACAATGTTATCAAAGTTAACATGACAAAAAAATTTGAAATTTTTTTGCTCCATAACCAACTATTGTCAACCTTCGCAATAAAAGAAGAAGCTTCAGATGTGTTCAATTCAAATACATTACCTCTATATTTAGTACCAGATGCTATCAAGTCTCCTATTTTACTCTTGATAGAACATTTCCCATTAATGAAATTCAATTGATAACCCTTGTCCACTAGCTATCCAACACTCAACAAATTATGCTTAAGTCAATCAACAAGTAATACATTGTCAGTGTTAGTCTTTACATCCAAAGAAATAGATCCAATCCCAACAAAATTTTTAGGAGTATTGTCAAAAAATATAACAACACCACCATCATGTCTTTTAAAACTCACAATTTTTTTAAATCTCGAGTCATATGGTGTGAACAACCACTATCTATAACCTATTCAAATTTCTTTTAAACCTAGGATAGAAAGGATTTTTCTTCATGCATAGGTTCATCATCCTTAATAGAAATAAATCTAATTTCATCATAGTCATCATCCTCATCATTAGATATACCCTCACTAGAATAATAACATTCCTTGTCCTTTGAGTAATAGATTTGAAAAACTTAGGTTTGTGCTTTGGAATTCTTGTAGGACATCTAGATGCAAAATGACCAATCTTGTTAGATGAAAAACATTTCAAAGGTAATTTTCATTCAAATTAACCCTTACCTCTCTTTTCTCTTCTAGCAATCAGTGCCACAACTTCATCTAGCTTCCTTTCTTCTTCCTGTATTTGTTCACATTCATCATCATAGGCTCCAAGTTCTTCTCTTAAATCACTACTGCTTGTGCTTGCATTTCTAGGTAAGATCCTTTTTTCTTATGCACGGTTGCCTTGAATGATGACTCAAATTTAGGTAAAGTGTGTCCCAATTCTGTGGCCTCAAATTTAGTTAGCTTTCCAATCAACATCTCTCTGGTGAAATTTAGTGTCAAAGGTATGATCTCCTCTATAGCATGTACTTTGGTTCTATAAGCAGGTCTCAAAGATCTGAGTATCTTTGCAATCACTTCTTCCTCACTGTAAGTTCCTCCAGAGTTCCTAATACCAGTAACCACTTCAGTAATTATTTGTGCATGTGCCCTAATGTTCTCATCTTCTCTCATCTTCAGTGATTCCATCTTTGTCTTCTAGTTTTGTAACTTTGCTTTCTTTGTAAACTTTTCTCCAACATATAATGCTTCCAGTCTTGTCCAGATTTCATGTGCTGAATCCAAGTCCTTTACTTCAGTAAATTCTCCTTCTAATAGTGCACTAATGAAATATTCCATTGCAACCATATTACATGAAAATAGATTATTTTCATCTTCAGTGGCTTTCTCTAATTCATCCTCAGTCGCTACCTTTTCTTTCTTCTTTTTTATCATCCAATAATCAATTTGCAGACATAGAAAATGTGTTCTCATCTTGTTCTACCAACTGTCAAAGTTTTCATGATCAAACTTTGGACTATCCTTCTTGTATTAAGTCATCTTCAAGATTACCTCAAGCTGTTAAACTCTCTCTGAGGACCACAAGCTCTGATACCAATTTTTAGGAATAAAAGTCCACAAGACAACTGAGAGGGGGGGGGGGGTGAATCAGTTGTAGTATATGTTATTAAACTTTAAAATTTATAAACCAAATCTACAAATGTAAATAATAACATAGTAAATGCCAAAACCATAACACAATATTTGTTGTCGAGGAAACCCTTTTAAAGGTAAAACCCCAGTGGGAATTAACACCCACAAATAATTTACTAAGAGTATAATATCCCTATTAAAAGATATTATCCCTCTTAGGAGCTTGTTACAACATTACAATACACAATCCATGTTAGGATACATACCCTATTAGGAGTCAAAGAAAATAGTAGGCTCACTGCCAAGGCACACTAGCCAAAGAAGGTTAAAGCCACCCTCAAGGATTCACAATCTGAATCAAGTGTATAAAGAAAATACATAATCTAGTGAACTGTCTGATAGCAACTATCTTTGCTTGGTCAGTTCCAATCAAGTATTCTTCTCCTAAACTCTTCTCTACATCCAGCAGCCAAACAAGCCTCACAACTTTCACTTCTTCCCTTTTCTTTCTCTATCACATCTTTTCAAAAGAAAAGATCACTCATATATACCCTCTTACAAGAATTCATTAGGTCGGTTAGTTAAGCTTTCCTAATACACAAATAATTAGTTAGGTCGAAGGATTAAGGAATTCCAATGTACAAAAAATTATTTGACCCCTTGCTAAGATACACATAGAACTTATAACAAGTAAACATCAATTACAATCTATCACATATACTTCCAGATCTACAATTTATGCTTATAATTAATTTCACACGCTACATGTCTCAAGTAAGCCAACAAATAGGTCTCCTTCAAAATACACACCATAGCTGACGTCACCATTAACCAAACAACAATTTAACTCAACCCATTAGTCCAACATATGTCAGTTGTTCACCAATAATCATGCATCATCTGCAATATCTTTGCCAGAAAGATATACCCGAAACATAGAGACATGCTCTGTCCCGAATCACAGTTATAGTCCATAAAATGAGTCTTCACTAAATCAACTATAACATCCACAATATATAAAATTAATCCAAGAAACCTTAGGAATAAGTTCATTACACATCCTTCTACTAAAATCCAACTTTGATCATTCTGAATCATTCGTACAGTGTCTGTACACTCCTTTCAGTAAAGTAGCTAGTCTGTCTTCTCCATAGAAATATATGTTGACATCAATGACAAAACATGAATATCAACAACATGATCAGTAACCAAAAATGATATCATCCAACACCCCATCATTGTTTTTCCCCAAATAGGTTTTACATCATAAAATATATTGCGTCTAATTATGGGGATGATATTCTAATTTGTGTATGCATACATGTTTCACATTTCATTCAATCATATTAGAATTAGGGGTTCCCGAGTTTAAGGTTTTTAAGAACTAAGGGTTGGGAGTTTGAAGTTTTAAGAACATCTAATTCACCCCCCTAACCTCTCTTGGTTAGTCATTTCCATATTATCAACACATAGATAATGTGGATGCTAAAGTCAATGGAAAAAAGTGAAAATATCAGTTGTGATGCACTTAGATGATAGTAACTTTTAGAATTGATAGAGTTTGAGGAAATTAATGTGTGATTTATAATTGGTATAATATTTCTCACTTAACAAAGTATTTGAGGATGATTTCATGATACAAAGAGCTTATTCATTTCATTGTTTCATATTCTTGTGTCTAATAGAAGATAGTGAGTCTTTTTGGTAGCTTGTGCAGATCTATATCTTGTCGTGAAGTTTTCTACTTTTGTTTGCTAGTCCCTTTGTATCTTGACACAGTTAAAAGAAGGGAGAATCCCCAAAGGAGATGTCCAAGCCCCCATCTAATGACCACAAAAAAGAATATAAGAACACATAGATTTATATTGACAACAATACAATTTCCCTTGCTAAAATCATCAAATTTTAATTCAACATGCCCGATTGTTAGGCCATCTGGGTTATGGCCAAAATACAAGAAATTACAATAGTAATTCTACAATACCTTGCAAGATCCAAATCCTCACTAGCCTAGATCCACACCCTGATAGAAGCTCCAAGAAGAATCTAAACTTGTGCTCGCAAGCAATCAAGCAACCTTCTTATCTTCCAAGCCCACACTTAGCTACTAGCTCTTCTCAAATCCACACCTCTCTCCTACTCCATTCTAAATTTCCCAATCTCCTCCTCATATCTCTAGCTAAAACTCTTAATTTATACCCAATTAAGCCACAAGTTGGCCTAGTAAATTACAAATAAAATAAACCCTTATATTAAATACATATTCAAGCCATAAGTCCACTTGTTAACAAATATTAAATGTACATAGGATAAAGATCCAAGACCCAAATAGGTCCACACAATCCCCACAATTGATCCATATCATGATCACATGCTTCATGAGTTAAATGCATCAAGTCAGCCTCTAATCTACAAGAACAACAGTTGGCAATCCAAACTACCAAGTGTCTACAAAACCAACCAGGCATTATCGAGCATCAGAAAACTAGCACATGTCAAGAAAGCCAGGCATCATTGATAAACCACAATGCCCGAGCTCCACAGGCATCACTGAGCCACAAAAAATGCTGAGCACTAGATTTTTCTAAGTTCTTTAGTGACTGAGCCTCCCTTAAATGAATGAGTACCTTGACCAACACTACAATTGAGAAACACCTCACCAACCGAGTTCTCTAACACTAAGGTCAAAGCACTCCAACATGTAGGATTTCCAACTACCCCAGGATGCTCCTGCATCATACACCTTAGGTGCAAAAAGATGTTCTTAAAGGCTAGAAGAACATCTTACGAGATTGAACACATAAACCCTTAATTTATTCTATAAATGTCCTCCAAGTATTAAACACTTTTACCTTGGATCACTTTCTTTTCCATCTCAATTCTTCCTTGAAACCTCATGTGTTTGTTCCTAATACTGATCTCTAACCCTTTCACAATCCTCTAGCTCAACTTGACTCCCAAATCTCAGGTTCCTCCTACCAAATTATTCATTTAGAAAAGGCATCAATAAAAACTTCCTGCTATTTTTCTCAAAATAAAACACATTCTTGACACAATCATACTTCCAAGGTCTATCGAGCAATATGTGACAACTACCCATGTCCAAAATATCACACAATACTTGATCCTTATACTGGACAATCTAAAAGTCAACAAGACAATCCTCCTTCACTTCCAAATCATGTACATCTTGCAACCAACCAATCTTGTAAGGAAAAGGATGTCTTACTCTCTTCAAATCAAGTTTCTAAACCATCTCCTCAGCTACAAGGTTATCAGTACTATCACCATAAAAAATCACATTGCAGATTTTACCAGCAAACTTACAACGAGTCCTAAACAGATTACTCCTTTGACAAGGTTGGAGTACTTTCTTACCAAATAGTACTCATCGAGCCAACAACCTATCTCCTCCTTATTCAGGTTCATTCACCAAGTCTTCAGCCTCATTCACCACAAGAACTCTTCAGTCACTAGCCTTCTGGGAACATTCAAAATCTCTATTTCCTTGTTCACCACAAAAAAAACAACTACCCTTAAAAGAAACCTTACCTATCCTCTTCCTTGGCTCAATAAGTTTTGGTTCATCTCTAGAAGTCGACTTATCCTTGACCAAGTGATCATGTTTCTCCTTCCCTCAAGATCCACCTTGATGTTTTCTTTTAAACTCATCTTCTTCCTTCAGAGCATATTGATAAGCACCCTCAACCAGATCAATCTTCAGCATACCAATCTCATCCTGAATATTTAATCTCAAACCATTAACATACCGAGCTATCTTCTCCTTGGAAAGTTCTCTATGCCCAGTCTGAATAGTTAACTTATATAACTCCTTGGTATGATATTTCATAGACAAATCCTTCTATTTCAAATTCTACAACTTCTTAAACAACTCGAGTTCATACTCAGCAGGTATGAACTTAGCCTTTAACTTAGTCACCATCAATCTCCATGTAGTGATCTGCAGTTTACCTTATTCTTCTCTATCTCTCTGTAATTCTTTCCACCAAAGACCATTATGTCCTTTCATCTTAGTCTTTTCCAATCTTACTCTGAGTGGATCATCAATATCCTCTAACTTAAAGTAGTCTTCCAATTCACCAATCTAATCAATCAGGTCTTTAGGATTGAAATAACCTGAGAAATTAGAAACATCCATCTTATGCTTCAACTACAGTCGAGTGTTAGATCTATCCAACCAACTAGCTCTCTCATCCATAGATCTTTCCACACGGTCTATTCTAACCTCTCCACTAGATCCAACAACTTCAAAGTCTTTAGAATCTTCCTCATAACCATCCCTTGTGCCCACATTCTAAGGTACACTAGTCATAGACCTTATGATCTCAGTGACCATGTCATTCTTCATCAAATCCATCTAAGACCTAAAATTTGATTTAACCTTCTCTATAATCCTTGACTCCATAGCATCATAGAGATCTAAATCGCTCTAGGGTCCAATCTCCTTGGAGGAATCTTTTGAGATATTCAAAAAACTTTGCA
This sequence comes from Thuja plicata, assembly GCA_018584345.1. Lineage (NCBI taxonomy): Eukaryota > Viridiplantae > Streptophyta > Pinopsida > Cupressales > Cupressaceae > Thuja > Thuja plicata. The sequence goes on along the minus strand of MU227964.1, from coordinate 1,095,601 downwards.
ACAAATCATCAACTTTCCTAACCCAAGGTCCTGGTGCAAACTGCCTCACCCTTGGCGATTTGTCTAGACACTCAGGAACTTCAAGCTTTGATAATACCTCATGGTGTCAAAATCAGGGAGAATCCCTAAATGAGATGTCCAAGCCACCCAACTAATGACCACAAAATAGAATATAAGAAAAACATAGAAATTTAGATTAACAATGCGAATTCCCTTGATAAATCACCAGATTTTCATTTGAGACATGCCCGACAATAAGGACTTCTAGGTTATGGCAAAAAAACAAGCAATTACAGTAGTATTTATGAAACACCTCGCAAGATCCAACTTCTAAATAACCTAGATCCACACTCTTTTAGAAACTCAAAGAATAATATAAACTTGTGCTCGCAAGTAACCAAGCAACCTTCTTGTCTTCCAAGCCCACACTTAGCTACTAGCTCTGCTCAAATCCACACCACTCTCCTACTCCATGCTTAATTCCCCAATCTCCTCCTCATCTCTCTAGATAACACTCTTTATTTATACCGAACTAGGCCACAAGTCGGCCTGTTAAATTAAAAATAAAATAAGTTCCCTTATATTAAATACATATTCAAGCCACAAGTGAGCCTATAAAAAATATTAAATGCACATAGGATAAAGATCCAAGACTCAAATAGGTCCACACACATTCAAACAATCAATCCATGTGATGATCAAACACTACATGAATTAAATGCATCAAGTTAGCCTCCCAAATTCACAAGAACACCAATCGGCAAGCCAAACTGTCGAGTGTCACCAAAACAAACTAGGCATTTTTGAGCATCAAAAAACCAACACATGTTGAGAAAGCCAGACATCACTAAGAAAGCATGATGACCAAGCTCCATAGACATCATCAAGCCACAACACATGTGGAGGACCAGATTTTGTTGAGTTATTCATCAACTGAGCCTCCCTTCAGTGACCGGGTCCCTCGGCCAACACTGCAATCGAGAAACACCTCATCAATCAAGTTCTTCAACACTAAGGTCAAAGCAATCGAACACGGAGGATTTCCAACTACCCCAAGATGTTCCTGCATCATATCTTTCCCTAGGATTATCCATCTCAACATTGCAAGTAATTTTTATCTTATCTAAAGGTTATAATAATTATCCCATGAGTCATAGTTATGACCAGTGAGATTCATTGTCCTTTGGCCTAAAATATTGAACTCTGTTATTCATAAAGTGTGTGTGATTCTCACCATGGATTTTTTTGGTACTATATTTTCCACGTAAAATTATGATATTCATGTGTTTGGTGCTCATTGCATTATCTTTCATTAATGGTTAGTTTGATAATTGTAACTACTAATTATTTGTGACTTAAGAGTTTAAGGATTTATTCAAGATTGATTCAGCCCCCCTAAGTCTCATTGTGTGTTCAATAGAATAAAAACCTAAGGAAGATACATTATCCCCAATTAGATGAAAATTTATTGAGAATAATGAGGAAAATGAAGAAGATTATTATGTAGAGGATGATGGGAAATATAATAAGTATAAAGGAAATTTTTTGATATTGCTATAAGGCACAACACTTGCTGAAGGTTTTCCAAATTGAGTTGCAAGCAGAGTGGGCTTAACTAGGGAGGAAACTTTGTAGTTAAGAATTCTTGAGCTAGAGTAGTACAAGGATGGGTGTCCTCCCGAGAAGTCTCGGTGCTTCACTTCTATGAGCATCACTTGGATGAAATTAGTGCTAAGTGTTTCATTCATTGTCATGAGAGATGGGTTCTTGTGAACAAATACTCATGAAACATGGGTCAATGAGTTTGACTCAAAAAAATAAGCATTTGAATCCTAATCATAATATAAAAATTTAACTTTCTATGGAAATATCTCCTACTTATCAATTCATGTACATTTAACTCGGAGCCTTTACAAAGAAAGATCTTTTCAAAAGAATACTCCACACAAAATTAAACACATTGATCATTATTTCCCAAAGCTCCTCCATATTAGAAAGTCTTTTCATCATTACAAATAAGAGCATTAACTTCATATGGGATGGGGTCATTGAGTCTCAAACAAGATTTTATATGAAAATTATCTACCATTTTGGAAAAACCATAGGCCACAGAATTCCCCTCATGTTAGACATGACTTATTTTAATATTTATTTTAAATTTATAATATCCAGACAATCTAATATAGGGGACTTAACGGTATAACTAGGATGTTGAGATCCATTAAGGCAATTTATAATGTTCATGGAGGTATACTCAAACCAAAGTCTTATGAATCCAAGGGATGCCACTAGTTTTAATTCAATATAGGTTGCATAACCCTTGATATAGTGGTTTATCTCAGATCCCAAAGGTAGGGACACCAAAAATACAAAACTACGATTATGATTATGAACTAAGTTCCCACAAGCAGCAGGTCTAGGATTCCCCTTTTCCGCCCCATCAGTATTGAGTTTAATGGAGCCACAAGGAGTTTCTTTCCATAATACATCCTACCTGGTTCATTTATGTTTTCCCAATAGAGTAGACATGTTCCAATTAATCTTCCACTAAAGAAAATTACTTTTATCCATTTGAGGAGTCAAGGGAGGACTATATGCTGATTTACTAGAGAAAGCAACAAAAACAAATTATCTTTGATAGAATAATTAATCTTCAACACAACAACCTTTGGTAGGCATCAATTTTATCTAAATATAAAAATATTTATCTCTTTGCATAATCCCCACACAGTGTGAGGAGTTACTAGTGACCAAAAAAGTGTTAGAGAGGGACTAGTGAAGAGGGAAATCCATTGAGACCAACATTTCAAGAAACAAGTTGGGAAATACCATAAAATTTGCCAAATTCCAATAAAATGGGCACAAATATCTTTAGAAAAATATCAAGTGATGAGAAGATGAAAGGAAATGTCAAAATATTTATCACATAAACAACATCTTTTGGGGAGAGAAGATCCCCTTTTACTCAGATTCCCAAAGGTAAGCACTTTATTCTGAACTAGCAACCAAAAGAAATTGTTAATCTTAGGAATAAAGGCAACATTCCAAACTAAGGAGAAGAAAGATCAAGGTAAAGAAAATCCAAACTAAGAATAAACATTTTAGAGAATGAATAAGCTCCAACAATAGATGAGTCCTATAAAAGCAAATCCCAGGGATCAATTGAAGGAATATGTATAGTAGATACCATATCATGAAGAGGTTTTAAGTTAGCATCCACATCAACTATATTAACCCAATTATGGTTCCTAATATAGTCCTCCATCCAATAACCAAAAATCCTCAACCCAATTCCTTAAAGCATACTACCTAAAATGATAGGAAATAAGGATTATCTCTAATCCACTAGTCACCCCAAAGTTGGATTTCAAGACCATCACCCAAGACCCATGTAATTCCTTTGCGAACAAGAGGTTTAGAAGAACAGATAAAGTTGGAAAGATATAAACAAGAATCTATTAAACAATGATCAACAACGAAATAATTGAAATTATTATATGAAGAGAGGTATTTACTATGACCTATACTTTTCCATTCATTATTAACTTTGAAGCATCTCGAAATGTACTTAGCCAAAAGAGCTTGATTGAATACCTTCACTTTTCTAATAGCCAATCCACAAATATGTTTAGCAAGGAATATTTGATCCCAAGAAGATAAATGTATTTTATTTTTGACATCTGACCTACTCCACAAAAAAATCATTTGAATTTGTTTCATCTTATCAAAACATTTCTTTAGAACACTGAAAATGTTGATAGCATATTTTGGAAGATTTTGTACAAAGGTTTTAATTGGCTGAAGCTTTCCCACTTGACTTAACAAAGTTCCTTTTCATCCAATGAGCTTAGACTGAAATATCTCAATAAGATACTGTTAAAATGATTCTGCCCCAATATTTGAGAAAAGAGGGAGCCTAAGATATATGGATGGAAGATACATGATATGACAACCTAAAATATTAGCAATGATAATTTGTTCATTTTGTGATGGATTGAGAAATATTGATCCATATGATGCTCATTCCTAAATAAGGATAGTTAGGAAGCTTCATAGGTGTGGGATAGATTGTTCCCTATGAAACAACTTCTAGGATTTTAGAATTTGGATCTTCATGAGTGGTATCTAAGGAAAAAGGAAGATGAAATACTTTCACAAAAAAACTAAGCTATGCGAGATAATTCATAAAATTAAAGATTATTGGTTGGGTTTAACAATATGTATGATCACATTTGTAGGGTTTTGACCCTTCCTAGTTAGACATCCATATCTTTATTCATAAAGATAGGATGCACCAAAGACCCTTCATTGTTGATTATGAAAATGAGACATTAATGTCACTAGTCATGACATAATAACACTCATATATCAATCCAAGGAAGAATCTGCAAGGGTCTGAATAAAGACACAAATATCATAAAGAGTGTGAAAATCTTTTTAGCCACAGACATGGTGTAAGAACGCTATCTATACATAGAAGTGAAAAAAGAAACACCAAGGATGTGTTCCTCTTTTTGGACACAAATTGATGCAGTAAAGGATGGAGGGAAATTAGAGAGATCAATCCAACCCTTGATACATGAATTACACAATGGAAGAAAAAAGAACAACAAGGAGAAATGAGAGATCGACCTTCTTTATTATCATCAGAAAATTTATATACATGGATAAACAACATGTAGTCATACATGCCTGATTAAAATAAAAAACCCTTACAAATCCTTAGCTCCAACGACAACTAGATAATCTTTGTCCCTTTAGGAACAAATCCATAAGCTTATAAATCCTTCACAAATATTACATCGGCCTACGAAAATCACATTTATCAATAAGAAAGGAAACATGTTACAAACAATAGGTTAAGGCCCAAATCATCAAGATCAACTTCCAATTAATGAATTATGAAACATGATACCTCAAGTAGGTTGGCCACAAACATAATATCCTCAAGAGATGTTAAGATTTTATCATTAGGAAAACCTTTGTGAGATAAAAAAAAACCCAAGACTTTCTGGGAAAATGAAGAATAAGACAATCTCTCCAAGAATCAACAATAACTCATGCACCAAGTAACAAAAATGATATGAAAAGTTAGGACACAGTCTATTACAAAACTAATAATACACTATTGTTAGTAATAACTAAGAGGGGGGGTGAATCAGTGGCCTCAAAAATTAATCCTTAAATCAACCCTTAAAATTTTAAACACAAATTATGCCTCTAGTTATCTTCTATCCTACAAGATGAATGCCTTAAAATAATTATATCAATTTACTACTTGTCGGATTTCTTTGTTAAACCTTCTTTTGTATGTTTACCGATAAGCAGTCAACTATTTACTAAAACATAGTAAATATGCAGAGTATACCGATCAATCCATAATTGCATATGTGAAATGTAAAATAGTAAAGAAATGAAACATAAACACATAACACATGGATTTTTAATGTGGAAATGCTATTAAGGGAAAACCAATGGGACTGGTACCCCTAATTTTCACTCTTCTAAAGTGAGCCCTGTTAAGAGCCAACCCTGTTAAAGGTTACAAACACATTGTTAGGTGTGACCTTGTTAGAAGATTTAAAAGATAGCTTTTCACCTAGTATCTGGCATCTAATGCTACCATCCTTGATCAAACACTCACTTGGCCTATCAATAGGTATTGGGCATATCCAATGCTACTTTCATGATCAAACTTTTTGATACTCCTTGGGATGTATCTCAATTGTAAAAGACTTTTAAGTCCTTCTCGGTTAAGAGACTTGATACTTCAATGGTTAAACTGAAACACTAATGATATGTTCATACATACAACTTAATTGCATATTTTTAGATCTATTGTAAGTCCATTACCTCTTTGATCAATATAATCAGTTCTATACCTTAGCTCCACACTGCTATGCTCTGTGATGTTGTCTCACTATTCCTTGGTGTCTACAAAATCTAGCTCTTTCTTCTAGCTTGTTGATCAGGAATAAATGAAGGCTTTCTTCTTCTTCAGATTTTATTTAGCATCTTTCCTCTTCTCTTGTTCACCCCACACACCCCATTTGTAATGAATTGGGTTTATCTCTTTACATACATGATTTATCTTTTCTTAGCTTTCTTGAATCTTGGCGTGATCCACAATTCTCACCAATAGATTTAAAGAAAACTCCAGTTTTATCTCAAAGAGATCTTCTTGCCAACTAGACAAATCAACTTTAAAACAATTACTTTTCTCTGACTTTATCTGGATGATTAAAACAATGATAAGTATTCGTTAATTCTATTTATAGCTTCTTGACAGCTGAGCATTTTGTTATTTCTAAACTCTATGTTCTATCAGTCAACACTTCAGTTAGTCATCGGTGATAACTGAAAGTTCCGTCAGTGTGACTTCAGTTTTCATTAGGATCTCCATCCTTGTCTTTTCCGTCGGGAAACACTAAAATTCTATCCATCGGGTTACACTTTGTTTTTCTCATCGGGAAACATTGTAACTCTGCTTGTCGGTAATGCTGTGTATTTGCTCGTCAGGTAACACTATGACTTTTCTCTTTTACTCTGACCATCAGTGTGCACTCCGTCAATGTATATAGTCACTTTGTGAATACTTGACTTGTATGCATTGCTGATAGCATAGCCTTGATTCATCGATTCTTTGAAATCTTCAGTAGTATTTCTATGACCATAGAGATTATATCAAGTTTACATCAATGATAATACAATACATTAACTGATTTAATTCCTTGGATGATCATCAACTTAATATCTTCAAACATTCAATCAGTTACATGTCATTAATCTCTCCCTTTGGCATTGATGGCAACATACTACATTATCATATTATCCTATTCCTAATACAATATGAAATATACAATTCCATCAAGCTTTTCTAATGTAACTATTACAAATGTCTAGTTATCGATAAGCTCAAATAGCTTATATTTGATTCTTGTAGCTTTCTCTTTGTCTTCAATCCCTTCATTGGATAGATGTAGAATATTTCTTTCTTGGATGTGATGTGTTCTCCTTCTGTGTCAAACTCTTTGCCTTTAATTGTTCTCTATTCTTTTGATGTTTCTTGTCAAAATTAGCAATTCTCTTCCTTTGTAGGTACTCTCCCTTTATTGTTACATTTCTCCCTTTGAATACTTTGATGGTTATGATCTCTCCCTAAGATGATAATGGATATAATCTTTCTCTTTATCAGTATGATAATGAGATATTTCTCTCCCTTTGACAAAAATGCCAAGAAAACATCTTTGTCAAACAAATATTTGATAGTGATGCCAAGTAGATCCTTTTATCCATAATATATTGCTTTAATTTCCCTCCATTGGTAATAACTCTGGTGCTTAGAGTAGTTAAATACCTTGTAGTGTATAGATTTATCTTCGAAGTCCATTTCTCTACTTGCATCAACATGAATGATATTCTGATAATATGTAGGTTGATACATCCTTCTAGTCATCTTAATGACCAATAAATAAGGGTATGACCCCTAGTCTCTTTCTCAAGTACTCAAATGCATCCTTGGGCAATGGCTTGGTGAAGATATCGACCAATTGTTCCTTTGATTGCACATATTCAAGTATCACCTCCTTTGCCTGAACTTGTTCTCTCAATTTATGATACTTGATGGAAATATGCTTTGTTTTAGCATGCATAACTAGATTCTTGGAAATTTTTATTGCACTCATATTGTCATAATATATAATTACTGGTTCTAGAATTTTCATATGCATACCTTCCAGTAATTCTTTGATCCATGCAATATTTGAGCAGTTTGCAGTAGCAACAACATATTCTACCTCTGCAGTAGACCGAGAGATGCTTCCTTGCTTCTTGTTGATCCATGTGATAAGTCTATCACCCATAGAGAATGCTCCTCCAGTTGTTCTCTTTCGGTCATCAATATTTCCAGCCCAATTAGCATCAGTAAAGACCTTAAGTTCAAATTTTCCTTCTCTTCTATACCATAAGCCATATTCCTTGGCATTTTTTAGATATCTTAGAATTCTTTTTATAGAAATTTTATGTGATTCTCTGGGATTAGAAGAGAATCTAGCAACTATTCCTACTACATGTGCAATATCTAGTCTAGTATGTACAACATACATGATTTTTCCAATCATTGATCTATAGAAATTTTGATTTACCTCTGATGAATTGTCCTCCTTTGTCGGCTTACATCTAGTTTCCATCAGTGTTCCAACTGGTTTGGACTCTTCCATCTTGAATATTTTTAGTACTTCTTTGATGTACTTGGATTGGGTAATGAAGATACCTTCATCTTGTTTCATGATCTACAGACCAAGAAAGAACTTGATCTCTCCAAACATACACATCTCAAATTCTTTTCTCATCTCATTCGCAAATGATTTGCATAACATATCATTACCTCCAAATATGATGTCATCAACAAATATTTCAGCAATCAAAATGTTAGCATCAGTATCTTCCTTCAAATAAAGATTATTGTTTTCACTAGTCCTTACAAATCCAATACTTATAAGATAGGAATGAAGTCTTTCATACCAGGCTTGGGGTGCTTATTTCAATCCGTACAAGGCTTTGTGTAGCCTACATACCATGTTCCTCTTTTCTGGATCAACAAACCCTTCTGGTTGCTCAATGTATACCTCTTCCTCAAGTATTCCATTTAGGAATGTAGACTTGACATCCACTTTGTATACCTTAAATCCTTTATATGTAGCATAAGCAAGTAATATTCTCATTCCTAGCCTATAAATGGGTGCAAAGGTCTCTCCATAGTCAATCCCTTCTTCTTGTGCATACCCCTTGCATACTAGTATTGCTTTATTTCTGGTGACTTCTCCATTCTCATTCAGTTTATTCCTGAATATCCATTTTGTACCGATGACATTCTTGTCATCTAGTCTTGGTACAAGTATCCATGTCTTGTTTTTCTCTATCTTCTCAATCTCTTCATTCATAGCACTTATCCATTCATCATTATCTAGTGCAGCATTCACAGATTTTGGCTCATAATCACAAATAAGACATCTTGTATTTAGAGACTTACTTCTGGTTCTCATACCAGGCTTTTTGTCTCCAATGATCTCGTTCGGTGGATGGTTCTTTCTGACATTTCTGGCAAGTATAGGTTTAGCTCTTTGTCTATCAGCTTGATCATCATTTTTTTCTTCATTCTTCTCTCCATCACTTTGTGCATCATCTTTAGCAATATTCCGATCGTCGATATTTGTAGCCTGATGCTCAGGTGCAATGATATGTTTCTTGGGAGCTCTACATTATTTTTCGGGTAGAGTGTCAGGTTCCTCATTGTAAGAAAACCTATTTAAGTCCTCTCGTTCTTTAGTGATTTCCTTTTCATTCTTCTCTGCAAATTCTTCTATCTTTACATTTGCACTTTCAACAATTTTGTTAGAGGCTTTATTGAGACATTTATAAGCCTTGTTCTTGGTGGAATAGCCTAGAAAGATTCCCTCATCACTCTTGAAGTCAATTTTTCCATTTCTATCATCTTTTAAGATATAACATTGACTACCAAAATTTTTAAAGCAACTTATATTGGGTTTGTAACAATACCAAAGCTAATAAGGTGTCTTATTGGTGTCTTTCTTCAATTGTAGTTTGTTTAATGTGTAAACAACAGTACTAACAGCTTCTCTCTAGAAGATTTGGGTGATGCCTTTCTCTATCATCAGTGTCCTTTCACAATCAACTATGGATCTATTCCTCCATTTAGCAATTCCATTTTGTTGTGGTGTTCTCAGTGCAGAGACCTGTCTTTTGACTCCATGCTCATTGCAAAAGTTAGTGAATTCATATGAAATAAATTCCCTTCCTCTATTTAATCTTAATCATTTTAACTCCTTACCAATTTTCTTTTCTACCATTTCTTTGTACCATTTAAACATCTTAAGTGGTTCTGATTTATGTTTTAGAAACATAACTGTCATCATTCTAGAGTAATCATCAACAAAGAGAATAAAATGTCTATCTCCATAATAAATCTTTGTCCTCATTGGTCCACATAAATTAGTATGGACTAATTCTAGAATTGCATCAAATGTATGGGTTTTTCTTTTGAAACTAGATTTTGTTATCTTACCTTTTTGACAATTCTTACACATGATATTGTCAGGCTTGGTCATCGTCAGTAAGCCTCTGACATTTCTCTTTTTTCTAATCTTTATCATGTTGTCAAATTTCACATGACACAATATTTTGTGCCACAACCATATGTCTTTGTTTGTAGCAATCAAACAAGTGGTGTCAGTATCATTCAGATAGAATAAGTTACCTTTTGTCTGCTCACCGGTACCAATCAGATTTCCTGATTTATTGAAGATCTTTGCCTTCTTATTTTCAAATGCTACTTTGTGACTTGAATTATTCAACTGAGAAACACTCAATAGATTATAATTATATCCATTTACCTAATAATCATTTTCACATTTTATATGGTTATTAGACATTATGGTTCCTCTACCTTCAACTGGACAAGGTGTATCATTACCCATTCTTACTGAACCACCTTTATAGTACTCAAAAGTCTCAAAAATTTTCTTATCACTAGTCATGTCATGAATGTAGCCACTATCTATGATCCAGACATCATTTTTACTAACTTTAGATATGAGTGCAGTTTCTACATACCTTTCTTCATGATCATTTGAATCATCTTTTACTGCCACAAACACCATCTCGATGTATTCATCAGATTCAATGTCAGTATCTTTATCTTTGCATTTAGATAGGTAACTGGCCTTCTTTCCTTTGTCCTTATAGTCTTGGGTATCTCTTTTTTTTTATTGTCAGTTGCTTCTGTAGTCACCTTTGTCAAACTTCTTCTCAAATGTTCTATCATAACTTCTGTCATATTGTGTTCTGTTAGGAAATCTTGCAGCAAAGTGTCCAATCTCTTTATAATTAAAATAAACAAGTGGTAATTTACCTTTGTATTTACCTTTTCCTCTCTGCATTCTTCTAGCCATAAGTGCTTCAATTTCATCAAGATCCTCTTCTTCACTTTCACTATCACTATCCTTTCTCATAGTATTTTTATGACTTGATTTACTTATTCTTAAAGAAGATTTGAATGCAGACTCTATGTTTCATAAGACACTATTATCAAATTTATTCATCTCAAATGAAATTAGTCTTCCAATAAAATTTTCTAGAGTAACATTGCTATTTTCTACTCCTTTCATTTCTTGAATGGAAGATACTCTAATAGCATAAGTAGGCAGTAAGGTTCTTAGCATTTTACTTACCACTGTATCTTCTTCTCGTACACCTCCAACTCCTCGAATAGCATTTACTACCTCTTTGATTCTTGTGTTGTATTGTGTGATGTTTTCACCTTCTTTCATTTTGAGATAATCAAACTTTCCTCTGAGGCTTTTTGCCCTAGCTCTCAAAACATTCTTGTCACCACCATGTACAAGAATCAATTTTTCTCACATATGCTTTGCAGTCTTGCAGGTTTTGACATCTTTGAATTCAACATCAAAGAGTGAGGAAACAAGCTCTATCATCATGCAGTTGTTCTCATGCTTCTCTCTCAATTTTTCAACTGTTGGTGCTCCTGTGGGCAACACATATTCAGTATCTATGTATTGAGTAACATCATTTCCAATACCTGATAAGTGGAGTCTTATTCTATTCTGCAATGAAGAAAAATTACCTTTGTTCAATTTGGGCACATCTCGTCTGTTCATCTTGTGATCTTTAGCTTAGGTCTTTAACCCTTCCTTCTAAGTACACAAGCTCTGATACCAAATGTTAGTAATAACTGAGAGAGGGTGAATCAGTGGCCTCAAAAATTAATCCTTAAATCAACCCTTAAAATTTTAACTACAAATTATGCCTCTAGTTATCTTCTGTCCTACAAGATGAATACCTTGAAATACTTATATCATTTTACTACTTGTCGCATTGCTTTGTTAAACCTTCTTTTGTATGTTTATCGATAAGGAGTCAACTATTTACTTAAACATAGTAAATATGCAGAGTATACCGATCAATCCAAAATTGCATATGTGAAATGTAAAACAGTAAAGAAATGAATCATAAACACATAACACATAGATTTTTAACATGGAAACCCTGTTAAGGGAAAACCTGGGACCGATACCCCAAATTTTCACTCTTCTGAAGTGAGCCATGTTAAGAGCTAACACTGTTAAAGGTTACAAACACATAGTTAGGTGTGACCTTGTTAGACGATTTAAAAGATAGTTTTTCACCTAGTATCTAGCATCTAATGCTACCGTCCTTGATCAAACACTCACTTGGCCTGTCAATAGGTATTAGGCATATCCAATGCTACTTTCATGATCAAAATTTTTGATACTCCTTGGGATGTATCTCAATTGTAAGAGACTTTTAAGTCCTACTCGGTTAAGAGACTTGATGCTTCAATGGTTAACCTGAAACAATAATGATTTGTTCATACATAAAACTCAATTGCAGATTTTCAAATCTATTGTAAGTCCATTACCTGTCTGATCAATATAATTAGTTCTATACCTTTTTCTCCACACTGTTCTTCTCTATGATGTTGTCTCAGTGTTCGTCAGTATCTGCATAATCTACCTCTTTCTTCTAACTTGTTGATCGAGACTGAATGAAGACTTTCTTCTTCTTCATATTTTATTTAGCATCTTTACTCTTCTCTTGTTCACCCACATAGCCCATTCGTAATGAATTGGGTTTGTCTCTCTATAGACATGCTTTACCTTTTCTTGGCTTTCTTGATTCTTGGCGTGATTCATAATTCTCGCCAATAGATTTAAAGAAAACTCCAATTTTATCTCAAAGAGATCTTCTTGCCAACTAGACAAATCAACTTTAAAAAAATTACTTATCTCCAGCTTTATCTAGATGATTAAAACAATGATAAGTATCCCTTAAGTCTATTTATTGCTTCTTGACAGCTAAGCATTTTGTCATTTCTTAACTCTTTGTTATGTCGGTCAACACTTCAATTAGTTATCGGTGATAACTGACTGTTCCATCAGTGTGACTCTAGTTGTCATCAAGATCTTTGTCCTTGTCTTTACCATCACGCAACACTAAAATTCTGTCTGTCGGTTACACTGTGTTTTGCTCATCGGGCAATACTTTAATTCTGCTTATCGGTAATGATGTGCATTTTCTCATCGGGTAACACCGTGACTTGCTCTTTTAATCTAACCACCAATGTGCACTCCGTCGGTGTATACAGTCACTTTGTGAATACTTGACTTGTATGCATTACTGATAGCATAGACTTGATTCATCAGTTCTTTGAAGCCTTTGGTAGTATTTCTATTGCCATATAGATTATATCAAGTTGACATCAATGACAATACAAAATATTAACTGATTTAATGCCTTGCATGATCATCAACTTAATATCTTCAAACATTCAATCAGTTACATGTCATCAACTATAAGGATCAAAAACTTTGAGAATATGAATAGAATGATCGCATAAAGGAACACCAAAAATGATCACATAAAGGAACACCAAGATTGATCAATCAAGAAAACCAGAAAATAAATGTTATTGGTTGATGTGCAAGATTGCCAAGATCCAAAGATGCTCCTGCATTAGATATCCAAGTTTATTTGAAAATTGAGCCTCTCACTTTGATGGGGCCAAAGGAAAACCAAAATTTTCAACCTCAGCCTGATGAATCCATGAAGAATATTCTACTAGTATGTCATTCCATTTGACAAGATATGCCATATACTACTTACCTCTTGTACTCCTGCCAACTCTATTATCCAAAATCTACTTTGTCTAATCCATCTTCTTCCTAGGATATTGTTGTTCAACATATGATCCATGACTGCTACTAAAATCTGATTTATGATACTCATACAACTCAACAACATTGAATATAGGTGATATATCCATGTCTTCTGGTAACTCCACTTCATATGCATTTCTTGAATCAAATCTCCTCAAGATCTTACAAGGACCAAATTTATTAATCCTTAACATGTTCTAAGTACCAACAGGAAATATTCCAAACTGTAAGTACACCATGATGTCATCTCCTACCTAAACTTCCTTAGAATTTTATTTCATGTCTTCTCTCATTTAAATAGGCTTGGTTCATTTCCTCCAAATATTGTCTTAGTCTTTCATACAATGACTTCATAAACCCATAAAATTCTTCTCCTTCATCACTCTTCTTAATATCATGACTAATATCCAGGTAAATTCTACCACTCCCTTGGGATCAAAAACAATAACTACCTGAAATGGTGTCTTTTATGTGCTCCTATTTACTGAATTGTTATAAGAAAACTATGCTTGAGACAAAAGTAAATCTCAATTTCCTCACTGGTCTCCAACTAAATATCTAAAAAAAAATTGTAAACTCTTGTTCATAACCTCTATGCTTTTGGGTAATCCATGTAATCTCACAATCTCCTTAAAAAATAGATCAGCTATATGTACTACCTTTGTAGTCTTCTTACAAGGAATGAAATGTGTCATATTAGAAAATCTGTGTACAACCACAAAAATTGAATCATAGCCTCTTTGTGTCTTTGAACAATCGAGTTCAAAATCCATACAGATATCTTCCCAAGGTATGATCGGTATTGTTAAAGTTGTATACTATCCCACATTTTGACTACTACCTTTTACAACTTGACACTCTTTACATCCCTTAATAGAATTTCACATATCCTTCTGAACTTGCGACCAAAAGTAATTCTCACTTACCAAAGTTACGGTCTTATCAATGCCAAAATATCTAGCCAATTCTCCAATATGTTTCTCCTTAATACGATTATCTCTCATAGAACTTCTTGGTATACATAATTGTCTACCTTTGAAAAAGATTCCATCTTGAATAAAATAATTTAAACACTTACTTATGTCTGCAATAATAGGTTCTATGTAAGCTTTCCAAAGTTAGGTGAAGTCTGATCTTCCTCATACAATGTATTTAACTCCTCAAATACCAATACTACAATGTTTATTTGATTCAAAAAATTTGTTATTATACTCAAGGCATCAACATTTCTAGTTGACACACCACTCTTATGTTTCAACACAAATATATAGCTGTATATGAGCTTAACGCATCTCATATATCTCTGATTTAACTTACCTTGGTTGTTCAAATAATTCAATGCTTCATGATCAGTATAGAATACAAACTCCCTACGTAAACAATAATGTCTCCATTTCTTCAATGCTTGATTTGTAGCCTAAAATTCTAGATCATTACTAAATATCTTTGTTTACTGTCATTCAACTTCTCACTAAAATATGCAAACTATCTCACTTCTTGACTAAAGATAGATCCAATTGCATTTCCACTACCATCACAGTCTACTTGAAATACCTTATTGAAATCAGGTAAAGCTAAAGTTGGTTTTTCTATCACCTTCTGCTTCAACAATTCAAAACTCTTTTGTGCTCCACGTGTCCATTTGCATTCCTTTATATCTCCCCTCATAGTTTCAGTCATTGGCACATAGATTGAACTAAATTTTTTGATGAAATTTTGGTAAAAACTAGCCAACCCATAAAATGATCTTACTTCTCCAACCTTCTTTGGTGTAGGCCGCTCAATAATGGATTTTACTTTCGTAGGACCCAACTTGAATCCTTCAAAAGATATTACAAATCCCAAGTATACTAACTCTTCTTTCATGTAAGTAAACTTTTTGATGTTGATTAGCAACTATTAGCAACTTTTCTTCTCTTAACCTCTAAAATACTTGTCGAACATGCATCAAATCTACCTCTTTTCTCTTATTGAAAATCAAGATATCATCCAAATACATAGTGACAAACTAACATAAGAACCTCTTAAGAACTTTATTCATTAACTTCATAAAATTACTAGGTCCATTAGACAATCCAAAAGGCATTACCAACCATTCATACATTCTTTCATTATTCTTGAATGCAGTCTTCCACTCATCACCTTCCCTAATTCTAATATGATGATATCCACTCTTCAAGTCTATCTTGCTAACATATCTCTTTCTACTCAAATATTTCGTCAAATCATCCATCCTTGAAATGGGAAACTGATACATAATTGTGACTTGGTTGATGGATCTAGAATTGGTACACATCCTCCATTGTATATATTTCTTAGGTTCTAATATTATAGGCACTACATATAGACTTTAACTTTCTCTCATCAATCCTCTCTGCAAAGAAATCTTATACTTTCCTATTGAGTTCTTCCTTCTCTGCTAATGTCATCCTATACGATTCTTTGTTAGGAAAAGTATCCCCTACTATAAAATCCATACAATGGCTAATACTCCTCACCAGTGGTAACCCATCAGAAAAAATTATCTGATATGATGTCTTCATATTCATTCAATAATCAACTGATTTCTTTTGGGTTTTCTTCTCCCGAAACAATCTCCTTAGGTTTCTTGGGTACTAAAGAAAAACAAACGTGCTATTATGCCTCAAGCCATCCAAGAACTTTCTGCTATCCACTAAATAAATCCTTGTACTGGTACCCATTTCACTCTTAAGGGATTCCTCTAAAGGTAAAAAATTTATGTTTTATTTTATTAGCAACAATGGTGTATACATTCTTTATACCATCATTTATAGCTTGCCCATCATACTACTATGGTCTACCCAACAATATATGAAACACATCCATAGGCATAATATCACACAAAACCTCATCATAATACTTCACAATGTTGAATTTAACTAGGCATTGTTCACTTACCATTACCTTGTGTTCATATTGTATCCATGCAATCTGATAGGGTTTAGGATGCTTCAATCTCTGCAACTTAATTTTTTCCACCAAGTCCTTCGAAAAAATATTATCATAACTGCCACTATCTATGACAACATTTCACACCTTGTCTTGTACCTTGTATTTGGTTCTAAAGAAATTCTTCCTTTGTAAAGGTTTCTTATCTTGTTCTTTGTGATATATAGGATTCTCCAAGTCATCAAGGTCACTCCTTCCTCTGCTTGGTTTTTTTTTACTGATCCATTGGACACCTCATCTACAAATTTTGTTTTCCTACTTCCTTATTCCTTCTTCTTAGAGTTTCCTTGTTTGCACTCAAAGGCTCGGTGCCCTTCTTTACAAAATTTGAAATAAGTACCACTGAACTTCCTTCTTTCACCACTACCTTATCCTTCACTGCAATAGGAACTCCTAATATTCCTCCTATAGTGACCATTTTCTTTAGTTTCTGACTCATTCCTTACCTGATCTATAGAAAAGCTACCTCCTCTAGCATTAGTACTGGATCGACCTCTTAGAAATCTTACTCCACTACCTCTTTTTCTTTCCTCATATCTTCGGTTCAACTTTTCTTCAGCCTTCAAAGCACACTTACAATATTATTCCACAATCCTAATTTGTATGAGACTAATTTGATCATGTAATGACACCCTTAAACCATTAAGGTAATGAGAAACTTGTTCAACTTCACCATCTACATGACCAGATCTAATATTCAACCTCTAAAGCTCCTCAGTGTAACTCTTAACACTTAAATCCTTCTGCTTCAAGTTCTGTAACTTCCAAAATAGACTTACTTAGTAATCTTCACTCATAAACTTAGCTTTTAATTTACTAACCATCCTATTATAATATTTTATGTTTTTTTTTACCTCTTCTCTACTGATCTTCTTGTAAATTTTTCCACCAAAAGGATGCATGTCCATTTAACGTAGTGCAAGCATATTTTACCTTCTCCTCACTAGTTCTTTCAAGCTTGAATAAATTTTTAATCTTTGTGATCCCATATATTTTTTAATTAGCATCTAGGTTTCCATAATAGTCATTTAGATTAAAATGAGGTCTCTTATTCATATTAGTCAAGGCTATGACGAACCTCTCATCATGTTGATTCAACTCTAGTTATCCCTCATTGTTCTCTCCATCTCCTGCTTGATTCTAGTTTTTTTCATCTCCTTTATCATTTGCATCTTCTATGTGTTATCTTTTACTTAAGAAGTTTTCACCACTTCCAATCTAGAAAAAATGATCTCAACAAATCAAAGACTTCTGCATCTGCATTCCTCGCTCAACCTCTAGAATTTCTTCAAGCTATCTTCACAATCTTCAACAGTTGTAGGTCGGATCCTTTCTTCCACTACCCCAGCAACAAAACCTTAAGTTGTAAAACCTCACTCTGATACCACTTGATGCAGTCAAGGATAGAGGGAACTCAGAGAGATCTGTCAAATCTTTTTAGCATGAATTAGATAATGGAGGAAACAAGCACAAGAGGGAGAAATGAGAGATCAACCTTCTTTATTATTATTATAAATTCATATGCAGTGGATTTGTAACATGCAGTCATACATGCCATGTATACATGCCTGATTACAATTAGAAACCCTTAAATAACCTTAGCTATAACTACTGCTAGATAAGCTTATAAAACACTTTGTCCTTTTAGGAACAAATCCATATGCTTATAAAGTCTTTGCAAATATTAGGTCGACCTAGAAAGATCACATTTCCCAATAAGAAAGAAAATGTGTTACAAACAATAGGTCAAGAACCAAATCATCAGGATCAACTTCCAATTAATGAAATATGAAATGTGATCCCTCAACTAGGTCAACCACAAACGTCTCATCATTGAGAAATGAGTTGTTAAGATTTTTTGATAAGGAAAACCTTTGCAAGATAGAAAAAACCAAAGGCTCTTCGAAAACATGAAGAACATGATACTCTCGCCAAAAATTAGAAATAAATCATGCACAGAGTAACCAAATAATACGTGAAGTTAGGATAGGGTGCAACAAAGAAATTAGAACACACTATAAGGAACATCAAGTATATGCATAGAATGATCATATAAAGTAACACCAAGACTAATCAATTAGGAAAATAGGAAAAGTAATGTTTTTGGTTGAGGCAAGGTTGCCAAGATCCTAAGATGCTCCTAAATCACAAATACTCCCTAAAAGGGTCAAATGAAAAGACCTCACTTCCTAAAACCCATTTTCCCAAGGAGCAACTGCAAACAATAAAATTCATCTCTTGTTTAAGATGTATAGCGAGGAGGGAGATACCATCAACACCATGAATACACATAAATAAATAGAAAATTATTATACAAGCATAAGTAAATTAGAAAACACCCATAATAAATCAAAAAATGACAACTTGGTTAAAAAAATGAGAAAGGAAAAGGGTAAGTGCACCAAGATGGTGTACAAAAATTGGGGTATAAGTGGCCACTTTTTTCTGAAATCAAGTAAGCCTTAACTTGAAAGAGAAGTTTGAGAGTCATGCACTAAAAATTAGAAGATGTGAAAATAACAATAATTGTATTACTCTGAATCTAGTTTCTAAACTACTAATTTTTTTTGTAATGGATAAGATTAAGAGGGTCAAACCTATCATGCATGAAAAACTATTCCTGATTTTTTGAGAAAAACATAACATAGTTATTTTAGTGTGCTTCACAAAATATATAGTGAAATTTAGTATTTTGCAAAACCCTTTGGTAGAATGATAGGTAGGAAAGAGATCTAGAATTTTTGTATTTCTTTGTAATTTTTTGTTCAGTATTTATTTATTTATTATTTTTTGAAGTGACAACATCCTAAAAATCTGGTACTTGTTCATGTGTCGGGCACAACTTGCATCAAAATAATAAAAAATGCAAACATTTCATTAAATTGTATAGAATCTAGTGTAGAATAATAATATATAATTTGTTTTGAAATTGGTTAATTAGATCAAAAGTTTTTAAAAAATGGTAGACATATGTCTATGAGGATTGTCAAGACACTGGTAAAGAAAACTAAACTTTAGTATGCTAATGTTGTCCAAAAATTAAAAACTTTATATAGTTAGAAAGATTAAATAATGTGTGAGATTATGGTGGTAATTTTATAAATACCCACTTTATGATGTGTAAACCTGATGATGAGGAATTTCATAAACCTATTTTGAAGAATAAAACATGTGAAAAGGTAGGTAAATCGAGGCAAATGAGGCTCCCAAGACCCAACCTTATTATCTAGGCCTATTCACTAGCCTCATTCCTAGCTTTTTAATTTACCAAAAATAAGCCCAATTAATTTATATGAATTTAAAGTAATGCAATTACATTAGGGAGTTTTTTCTATTTTTTGGGTGGGTGGCCACTTTTTTTCACACCATCTTGGTGCACTTACCCTAAATAAAGTACAATCCCTATATTTTATTAAAAGAAAATATGCCAAGGTGAGAGAATATGCCCCTGTAAATAAATTATATACTATAGACCTCTGGATGATTAGCCCCAGAATCTTATTTTCAAAAATTCAAAACCTCTACAAATTTATAGATATTTCTTAACTGACTGAACAATATTCCAATGTTCTAACCTCTTTTTTTTAACAAAAAATACCCCTTCAATTTTATAGAACAACTGTTGGCCGCTGTAATCATGGAATAATCATATTTGGATTACAATCAATTGGTATGCTGAAAAATAAAGCATGGATTTCTTGATCTCTCATGTTGTTGACAAGTGTACTTCCTTTATTTTAAATTTGCTACATGTTCAAAGCTAGAGCTAAAAGAATAAACCATGATGACCTTGGCAGGAGAAACCATGATTAGAAAGGCTAACAAAAAGGTGTGTACTTAGACAACTATTTGAGGTATCGTTAGCTATGAGAATTATTAAGGGGTGTAATTTTCTCTAAATATGCATTGGTGGGTCCTAGTGAGCACAGGTGTCCATGAGGACGTGCGTCATGCTGGAGGGGTTTGAGGGAGACAAAGCCTTTGTGGAGAAAATAAAAATCCAAAACGATTGACACATGTCAACCCTCGTTAGGCTTGGAGATGTTGATTCACTTCATAGGAGGCCCACATATATGATCTGGCTGAAGCATGGGACCAAAACTAATCCTTTGATCTGAGGCTTTTTCATAGATGTTAAAAACTTGTTTAAAATTCTCATCTTCCACAATCGAACATTCCCCCATTAAGATAGTATCATCAAAAAATTATTGATGCGAGTAGACAAAGTTAGAGGAAGAGGGGTGCTAACCTGTTATTATACCCATACAATCCTTCTTATGAATAAATCTTCCCATATTTTTTTCTATCAGGATAAAAAGGAAAAGGGAAATAGGATCGCCCTGTCTAACGCCATAGGTGGCAAGGAAGAAGCTAGTAGGTGAGTCATTAATGATAACAACAAATTTAGATGTAGAAATTAACTATCCAATAAGTTGAATAAAGATTTTAATAAAACCAAAGGCTTCTAAAACCTTTAGGAGGTAACCCCCAATCCACCCAATCATAAGCCTTGAAGAGATTGAGTTTAAGAAACAAACCAATAGTCTTATTCCTTATCAACGAATGAATATTCTCACGAATAGTAAGAATGAAATCCAAGATTTCGTGTCCCAAGACAAATCCATTTTGTTGAATGGAGACTGATTGGGGTGGGAATAGCTTTAGACGTAACACCAATATTTTAGATAAGATCTTATAAGTGTAGTTGCATAAACTGATAGGGTGGATGTCATGGAATAAATCAGAACCCACCTTCTTCGAAAATGTAGCATTTAATTCTTTCGAAAGAGAGGGAGATCAAAAGAATTCTTTAATAGAAGCTATCATATCTTTAGATAAAATATCCCATTATGTTTGAAATAAAAGCATTGGAAAACCATGAGGCGGCGACACCTTATTTCCTTCAAAGGAAAGACAACTTCCTTGACTTCCATATATGGGGGAATTCTTGTCAGAATACTATTCACCTCAGCTGAAGCCAAATTTGGAATAATGTAGATTAACTCCTATTAAAAAGAGGGGTCTAGAGGTTGATCATTTGAAAGAAAAACAATAAAATAATCCATTACAACTTGCATAATTTCCTCACCTTTTGAAAATCTATTACCATTAAAATTGATGTTATGGATCTTGTTGGTGACTCTATGTTTAAGAGTAGTCAGATAGAAGAACTTGATATTACCATCACCACTATGAAGCCAAATAGCCCGAGATCTTTGTTTCCAAAATTCCTCCTCCTTTAACACAATATCATGAAGTCTTGATAAAAGACCCATTTCTTTATTGATTAAGGTATCAGATGTCGCTTGGTTTTGAATATGGGTCTAAATATCATCAAGCTCACATTTTAACTAATGGTTTTAACTAATGAAGATTTGTTCCACTTCATAACATTGGTCTTAACTGTTTCTAACTTTTTGAAAGTCCTAGTACATCACAGTACTTGATATATCAATATCCCACCAATCCTTAATTTGAACCTGAAGATTTGGGATCAAAGTCCACATTTTCTCAAATCTGAAGGGAAAGTTCATCCTTCTACAACATTTATATGTCATCAAGGCAATAGGGAAATGATCAAAGCCAAGCCAAGTAAGAGATCAAAGTTTGCAACTAGTCATATCGTTCAATTTTATTATTAAAATAATATTTTTCATTAGATTTTAAAAGGGACCACCTTCATTTATTTGATTTTTAAATTGATATTTATATCAATACTATTCTTATTGAAAGTGACTATTCATTCATAATCCCTTATATTTTTAAATCGTATAATTTTTATTATCAATTTATATTCTATTATTTTATGACATTGAGGATAAATGAACCAATGCTATTGGGTGAGGGATGTGGTAATTCAAAGCAACTCTCCAATCCACCAATAATGAATATTGGAGTAAATCTTGAAGAAAGTTACGAGAGAATTATAAAAGTATACAGTAAATTCTAAAGAAAGTTCGAGTTTGAAAAAGTTTGGACGTGAAATTTAATGGGAAAAGATTCTTGACTTATGACCAAAGGAAATTGTGAGGTAGATTCTTCTTTTGAATAATATGGCAAAGAGATCGTGAAAGAAAACGATGGAAGAGAAGTCCACTAAGAAAAGTCTTGTGCAACTTCTCAAGAGATGCCAAATGTTTTGAAAAAATAGGAGGTATTTTGTACAATGTCTTCAAATCTCTCGTTTTTTCCACTTCTTGCTCGTTTTCCTTGTACCTTCTCTTATGATAAACGAAAGAAATGAACAAATATAGGCCCGTCTGAAACGGGACTATAATTCAAGGAGAAAACTTTGACTCTGTCGTCAAAAGTGTGGTAGAAAGAGCAGTACAAAGCGCGGGTGAAACAGGGGGGAAAAGGAAACGAAGGCTTCGCGCAACAACATTTAGATACGTGCCGTCCACGAATTGAACACGCATAACTACTAGGAATTTTCTTTTCACAGAGATTACTTCTCTTTATATAAAGGCACGAAGGATTGCTGGTTTCAATAAAACGAAATAGTTGTTTGCCCAAAATCAGTTGTTTCTTTTTCCCCCAATGTCTCAATCATTTTACTTATCAAAAAAATATGATGCTTTAGATAAGGGAATGCTTCAGGATATTGAAGCCCTTGTGTTGTTGAAATGCAACGATTCGAAGAATGACAAAGTTTACAGTGCTGAGAAGGGTGGCATTGGTATTATAGCGGTGGCTATGGTGTTGGTGTGCTTGAGTTTTCTCAGTATATTTACAGTCCCAATTGCGCTCGAAAACGAGCTTGGCTTGGCAGGGGGGAGAGCGGCCATGGAGAGCATGCAGTTTCAGATATTTGCAATTACGAATTCTCTGTGTTTTTTCTCGTCAATGGGGGTGGTGATGCTGATGGTACAGGCCATGGATACGAACAACGTCACACCAATTTTTATGAAGAGATTGAGGAGGATGTGCAGCATAGTGACAGATGTCGCATTGGGATCTGCCGCCATTGCCGTCATTTCTGCAGCTGCTGCACTTACGAGACGTCTCTGATTGTTTATATTATTTCAACTCTTGAGAAAAAATTATGTTAAGATCGAGGTTTCCTTCTCTTTGCACTTCCTTATGTTCCGTACGGAACCCTTTATTCATGTTTCTTGGAGAATGGTTATTATCAGTAATTTGATGTTTTCCTTCGACTTGTAGTCGAAAGCTATTTATACGTAGAGGGTAGTATGGGGGTAAGGATGTCGGTAACTGTGTTTTTATATAGCGGATTTCAGTAAACATGCATCTAAATTATAAGTCAATTTCTATGGACTAGTACAGGATGTTTGAAACTATGGATGTTCCACTAAAAATTATGATTTCTTCCATATTACTATGAGTCATCTCATCTATAAATTATAAAAACAGATCGTCCTATATAATAAAGACCATTCCAGATTATAGAACTGCATTTCACTCCTTTCATTTCCTTAAATCGTTTTCTATTACATCTCCAAAAGATTGTTTGTCTGCTGAACATATACATACTAGTGCAAGGATAATCGAAAAGGATCACCTAGCTAATGATAAGAGGACTACATTGCTTTCACTCAATATCAGTTGACGCTTAGCAGTATCTAGAATACTATATATCATTAGAAGCTGTCGGCCATGTAAGGGTGAAAGAAAATTACTAAAAATAAAACAACTTAGCACATCGTGAGAGTCATGACTGCGCAATATTGCTCCTCTATGCTAATCGATCGAATGACCAGATGATTTAACAAACCACTCCGGTTTCCAGTCCTTCCTGTTTAAGAAATAAAAAACTAAAGAAATGCCTTTTCTAATAATGCAATTGATGATGTGCCCGCCTTTGCTTGCTATACTCTTGTCAAAATTACACCCAAATTTTTTTTAGAAAAGTTTTATATGTGTAAGGCACACTATTTTTTTACCTTACTTTTTCTATAGATGATAAAGAGCAATTGCTGAAATAATCTGTTTTGCTTTGCAAAGTCTCCAAACTGTAGAACAGATCATTTTATCCAAAGGCTAGCCGCGCCCTGCCTTCAATAATGTTTGGCCTATTCTCCAGGAAAGAGAAGAATAACACTTTGACATGCAAGAAAAATTACTGATAGTCTTCATTGTTTTAGACCAATGTCATCATGAAAAGGTAAATACCTATGAGTAATGTTCCCTTTTCTCATTCACAATTTACATGTCATAAAGAGAATCAACATGTTTTAAAAGTTATTTGTTAAATTCCTTTATTTTCTCTTAATTATGATTATTACTTTTGTATTTGTTCACATAAATTTGTATAATTTTATTATATTGTTCTAATTGTAAGATTCCTTAAATAAATAACTTGATATTCTTGTAAATCAGTGAAAAACTAACAGATAATACATATAAAGTCTTAGTTTAACACATCAGGTTATAGCTTGGCAATTGTCTATATTCATAGAATATTTAATTATTTGTCTTTCTGTATTGAAGCAGCATAACCTACAGAAAGATAATGTCAGACTAAAAGAAATATTGTAGTCTTAATGACAGAGTAACTTTTAAGATTATTGATTGATAGAGTTGAGAGGTATCAACAAATGAAAATGAAACATAACAAATAATTGAAAAGAGTACTTCAAGAATAACTTTTAGAATAATTGATTGATAGAATTATAAAAGGTGTCAACAAAATGTTCTTAAATGAAAATATTAATTCAAAAAATTATCTCTTGAATCAATAAATTTTTTTTTAACCTTTAAAAATCTATTACATAAAATAGTATTAAAAAATTGAAAGTAATAAACTAGAAAAATCAAAGCTTTTATTAACTCTACCAAATACAATTATGCATGGAAAATTTGAAGTCGATTGAAATAGACATCAATCTTCTGGTATTGGAAAGAAAACGCACATTAATGTGCATCAGCATGGAATATCTTCTAAATTGCAGGTGCTGCTATGGACGCTGGTTCAGCAACAAAGCTGGGATTTTCATCCCCGGCCATGATGACCACTACTTTCTTCTCTATCTCATCACAACCATTTCCCTGCTCAATCATTTTAACCATCTCAATCTTCTCCGTCCCACCATGATAATTCCTTGATGTCCTTCTCAGTAAAGAGCACACCAAAAGAAGTAAAGCAAAGAGTACAAGAGCCAACATGGCACCTATCCCAGCAAGCAGATATGGAATGGGAGAATGGCGGCTGCTGAGGGCACTAGAAGGAGAGCTTATGTTCCTCATACTTTCACTTAATTCTCCCTCCCCAAAAATGCTTCAAAACAGCCTCCGTTAAGAAAATTTCAGAATATGGGTTTTATAATCAGTAAGAGTAGCAATGAAGCAGCTTTTAGCAAAATACACGCTAGCATGATGTGTAGCCTGGCCACGTCTGCAGATAACATTTGTGTCAATGTTTTACAGTGGAGATAGTTGCAGCTTAGGAAAAACCCTAAACTTGTTCAGCACTCAACTGCCGTTTATTTGTGGAAATGTGAGTGGAGGTGGCCAAAATGTCTCATCTATAAGAAAATTTGCAGAGATCAAATCATTTCATTTATTTTTTCCGCGTCACAACCAGCTGGATAGAATTTAAGTTTTTTGTGGAAAATATTGCTTCCACGTCTCAAGAACTTTGTAAACCTCTTTCCTCCTCTTGTTTATGAACGGAAGAAAGTAAGATGGTGATTTACCTTTTGCTTGACTTTCTTTACAATCCAGCCAACATGAAACTGATAGATTAGCACAGGCCACCATCCATTGATAAAGTTGAAGCTCAACAATCAAGAGATTTCGCTCCAATGATTCCAATCTACTTCTAACGGTGGAATTTGCATCCACGTGTCATTTTAATTATAGAGTTTTGATTTAAATTTGATAGAGTGGTTTACTTACATTTTTCTAGTCTATATCGATCCCTATTCACACAAAATCCTACACGTTCGTCTTGTTTGTTTTTGTGTATATCTTATTCAAATCATTGTAGTACATATTTCATAATTTGACAAGCGTTTCTTGCATAGGCTTTTAGCATTTCTTTCATTTTAATGAGTATGTGGTCAATTTCATGATTATAGATCTAACTTAGTTTTTTATTTAAATTTTGGATTTTTTTTATTAAGGTTCAAATAACTTTTGAAGAGCTTTGAATTTCTTTTTACAAAATGATGCTTACATCTAAATGTCGCGAATCCAATGGCCAAACATCAGCTAACAAGAGACAAAAAATAGAACACAAAATACAACTCTTCATGAACTTTTTCAAAGCCTCAATGCTTTCAACTTCAAGTTAACGCTATCTTTTTGAGATTCTACATGTCTTGGGCAAAGTGGACCGGGGCTCTTTTGAGATTTTCTCACACTCTAGTACAAGGTCCCTTGTTGTCATCTGCAGTCCCTTGGGTATTCTTATCCCCTGCTTTCACATTAACAACCTACACCTCGTTCGGACACATTTTCTCATATTTGTTGACCATCATCCTAATATTCTTTGCAATGTCTCTAATAACATTTTGGCTGAAAGAAACAAGAGTGAAGAGATTATCATTGGTGGTTGTGAATTTGGTTTCCAATGCCACAATTCTACCCTTGTAATTTGTCTTCATTGTATCGATAAATTTTAACCACTTTTTTCAAAGAGTTGTTTAGATTCTTTCCCTCATTCTTATCCCATGGGACCTCTTTTTTCTTCTCATTTTATAGCTAGTAGTTAAAGGCTCTAAGCTCGATGTTCAATTGAGCAAAGATTATCTAGAGTGGGAACTTTTTTCTAGAGCTAGATCTAAAAGAGCATATTGATCTTTGGGATTAGCTTAGAGATCCAAGAAGATGTCAAGTGAGGAGGCAAATGAGGGAAATTATATACAGAATACACAGTATAGGAGACCAAATAGATACCTAAAGAAGTGAGTACCCAAATTCCATAGTCCACACTAGCTAACAGTCCAACCGAGTTCAACAAGGATTGCACTGGAGGAAAAACCCTATTGGTATCATTCACATGCTTTCACTCATCTTGTTGAATATAATGTGCAACAAAGGTACCAAATTTCTTAATGGTTTAATCCTTTAACCACCCAAACACTGGGGAGTAGGATAACGATCTTTATGTACAATCCAACAATATATGTAAAAGTGTATCCTTCTACCCGTTCCAAGAAGCCATCTAAGTACTTTCTCGATGATAAATCTTTAATATAGGATATGATTCAAGTGGGAAGATCCCCTAATGACCTCCTTGGAATATATGAAGTCATAGACAAAATGAAGATTATGCAGGTACTTAATGTGCGAAACTCAGCTCCACTCTCCCTTAGAATTATATATCCTCCACATTTTTTTAGCCCATAAAGCTAGACTAAAATCCATTAATCTTATTAGGCCTAATCCCCTTTCCTTTTTAAGTTTACAAAGTGATTTCAAGGCAACAAGATGGAGTATCTTCCTATCTTCCATTTGATACCATAGGAAGCACTTTTGAATTCTTTCAATGGTCTCTGTAAACTTAGACGTAATATTGAATAGAATCATACCATAAACATGAAACTTTTAGAGTGGGGCATTTAATAAGTGCACTTTCTCTCCTTGACTTAACAGGGTACCCTTCCAACTAGCAAGCTTGGAATTTAAATTTTCAACAATTTTTTACCAATAGTTATCTGAGACTTTAAGGCATAACAGTAATCCCAAGTAAGTCAAAGGGAGAGAGACAAATTTTCAACCGAAAATTTACTAATCCTCTATTGTCTACAATTTGGATTATTGAAGTGAAAAATCACACTCTTGGGTAAGTGCACGAAGATGGTGAACAAAAAGGGGGGCATGATTGGCCACTTTTTTTTCTTTCTAAAATTAGGTAAATCTTAAATTCATAGAGATATTTTAGGACCATGCACACACAACTAGGAGTTGTGCAAAGAAGAAGAATTGTAGTACTCTGAATCTTGTTTCTAAAATACTAACATTTTTTAAAAATCGATAAGATTAAGAGGGTCAAACCTCTTGTGTATGAAAACTTGTTCCTGATTTTTTCAGAAAAAAACATAACATAGCTATTTTTTGTGTGCTTCACAAAATATATAGTAAGAATTGGTATTTTACAAAACCCTTTGGTAGGATGATAGGTAAGAGTGAGATCTAGAAGTTGTGTATTTTTTTTGTAATTTTCTGTTGAGTATTTTTCATTTATGATTTTGTTTAGTGAGTGTATCTTGAAAATCGGGTACATGCTCATGCTATGGGCATAACTTTGATCAAAATAATAAAAAATTTAAACTTTTTTTTTTTTAAAAAGTGTATAGAATCTAGTGTAAAACACTAATATCTAATGTATTTTGAATATAGTCAGGTAGATCAAAATTTATTAAAAAAATGGTAGACATTTGTCTCTGAGGACTGTCGAGACACTAGTAAAGAAACTTAAAGTTTACTATGCTAATGTTGTCCAAAAATGGAAAAACATATATGGTCAAAAATTTGAGAAGATGTGTGAGATGATTGTGGTAATTTTAGAGATACCCACTTAATCATTTGCAAAGTTGATGAAAATGAAGTCGAGAAATCATGTTGGAAGATGAAAATGCATGTAAAGAGATAAAAATGGAGGAAAAATGGGCTTGCAAGCCTTAGGGTCACTTTCCCAACCCTCATACAAAGCCAAAATAGGCATGCATTTTAATGTGCAAAATAACGTGATCGGATTTTTAAAAGTAAAAGTTACCATGCATAGTTTTACATAACCCATACAGGTTATGAAGACATCAATATCTATGCTTGTAAACTTAGAATTTACTATACATATGTATAGACATACATATATAATATGTGTTTATATAAGTATTTATGCATATCTATAGTTATTGTTAGAAACACTGAGAGGGGGGGGAATGAATCAGTGTTTGTCTATTTATTACTTTTCAGCAACTTAAACATAAATCAAACATACATTCAATGAAGCTTAACATAAGAACTCATAACACATGATATGATTAAGGGGAAATCTTGATCAGAGGAAAACCCTGGTGGGAATTAGTACTCAGAAATATTGTACTAGTATAATGAAACTGTTAAAGTTCCTTTGCCCTGTTAGAAGCAGTCTTTACAATGCAAGTACAATGACCTAGTTAAAGGTCAGACCCTATTAGGAGTCTTTTACAAAACCCTATTAAAGGTATATGGCTCACTTCCCAATAAGATGAAGGCTACAACCTTCTGATAGTTGATATACACTATATAAAAAGTGAACTGCTATGATGACACTGCTGTCTGATCGGTTCCATGTATGCGTAAATGCTCTTACTCTCTTAAAGAGATTTATCTCATACTGACTTCATCATACTACTCTTCTATATCTTTCTCTTATATATTATTCGACACTTGTAACATAACTTTACATTACATACTTATATTTTCATACCTGAATATACGCAACACAAAATAAGACTTATGGTTAGCTCTAAAAGATAATACACAATGCTTCCGATCAAGTCAGCTTAAGTGTGTTTACAATGATACTAATTATATCATTAATAACATATAATCAAAGGCACTTGGCTGTTACATAACAAAATAATTCACGCTGATCAAAACACTAGTCGGCTTCCATGCTCTGTCTTCTGGACTGTTGGTTTACTGATCTATCTATAACTTCTCCGTACTATCATGTCATACCATGCATGTCTAGACTTAGTATTTAGACATCACATAGAACATATATCTGAATGCGCATACTCTGATTTGATGTCTCGCACATGCACTAATGTGTTGATCACTGTATATCTTTGTTCGCCCTGTTTCCATACTTAGTCATTTTATCTTCTAAGTTATCTTTGACAGAAACTTAATACGACTTTGTTTCCATGATGACAACACAAAATAAGTCATGCATCCTCTATGAGTCAACTTGCCAACAATCTCCCCCTTTGTCATTTATGGCAACAAAGGAATGTGGCCAAGTTTCCCAAAATGGCTTAACACAAAAAAGTAACTATATATCATATATACATATACTGCTCTCCATATATACACATTCTATATTACTCCCCCTTTGACATTAATGACAAAGATATGCAAAAATTGTAAGTCTTCTACATACTTACTCCATGTAGACATCAGGGTACACAATCTGAAGAGATTGGATCTCTTTCTGCCAGAATACTTTCATTGCATCAACTGTCTGTAGATGCGCGCATAAGGCATATGTCAGCTTCTCCATCTTTATCAAATCCATGCAAGGACCTTGATCATATGTCACAATGGTGGCATCAATCTATTTGATGTTCTCATTTAGAACTGGTAGAGAGGGCGCAAGTGCATTTCTCAACTGAGTTTGTCTGACTCTTATCTTGCTGATCTCCAACTTAGCCTTTTCAATTTTGTCTAACTGACCTTGATAGACATTGTTACATATGTGCATGTCTTGGGTAGATGTCTCAAATGATTTTCTGATAGTGTCCACCATGGTCTCTGCCTCTTCTATCTTCTTGATATGTTCAAAGGTGAACTTCACTCTGTCCATGATGCAGTTTGCTCTAACTTTCTTTCCCTTAGCTGTCAATTCTTTTAATATGGATTGCCCAATCTTTTAAGATTTTAGGTCTAAGGTAAAATTCTTTACCAATTCATTCAATCTTTCCTTTTTATATTCATCTTCTGCAATTCTAATAGTAGAGTCTACTAGACCTGTAAACTGAGCTTTGAAGCTTGTTAGAATACTGTCAACATCTTCAACTGATTGAATCTTGGCTACTTTCTTATCTACAGGTACTAAATCATTCAGAATGTTAATTGACTCCAAGAAAAGAGGGTTCCTCATAACCTATTTTTCTTTTGCCTTTTACATAGCTAGCACATTGATCTTCATTAAGTCCTCTTCTCCCCATGCATCTAGACTTGCTAAATCAGGAGTTAACCTTGACAACAATGAAGTGGATGGTAAATTAGATGGATTGAATATAGTGTTTTGACCGCTATCCATGCATTAACTCTTTATTGGTTTCTCCTTGATTGGTGTCTCATTGTATTGAATATATTTTTCTTCATTCAAGTCTATTGGATCATTGGAGGGACCTTCATCCTACTGTACATATGTATCATTAGTGCACATATATTTAGTGCTTACAAATGATTCATCAACTTTGTCCATGTCTTTGTCAGATGCCATCATGGATATCTTCATATTATCAACCATTATAGTATCTTCTGAGTCTTTTGTTGTGTCAGAAGATGTTGTCACTGAGGGCGCTAAAACTTGTGGACC
The DNA here is from genome assembly GCA_018584345.1 of Thuja plicata. Taxonomy (NCBI): domain Eukaryota; kingdom Viridiplantae; phylum Streptophyta; class Pinopsida; order Cupressales; family Cupressaceae; genus Thuja; species Thuja plicata. The sequence goes on along the minus strand of MU227964.1, from coordinate 1,063,636 downwards.
TGTCAGAGGTGCTATCTGAATCACTAGTTCTATAACCTGTTTGGGAGGATATGGAGTTACCTTTGTTGTAGGCACCGTTGATGGATACATGTGTCTATCCATAAACACTTGTGCAAATGCCTTTTTAGTTTCTTTACCTATCTGCTCATACTCTTTGTTCATAATCTGTAGAGTCCTTGTCTTGGTTCTGAGATGAGGCTTCACCAGATCTAATAGAATTGCCTTCTCATCATGTGAGCATATAGGGAGAAGATTATCCAATGTTTCTTCTCTTATCCTCATGTCTTCCTCAATTGCATGTCTTTTCATGATCTCCACTAAGCTCTATAACTTATCAGGTATCATTGTCTTGAGTTTAAGAACTGACTTCTTAAACTTAATCATATGAGATATGATCATAGAATGTATCTCAGTTTTATCAATCACTTGATACTTGTCATAGACTTTAGCAATAGTGTCTAGTGTACCTTCATTTATAATCTTGTTCTTCAAGACATTTAGACTAGGTCTAAATCCTACCTCAGGAGGAGCTTGAGTATTCCTTGCTTTGTTCTGTGTGTTCCTTAAGGATGGGTGATTTGTGGGCGCTTCCTTCCTTTCTCTAGACTTCATGCTTGGTATAGAAGGTGGAGATGAGTCTAGGTCAATGGTTGTAGAGGGCGCAGAGGTGCTCTCTACTTTCTTCTTCTTCTAGATCTCTTCAATCTTCTCAAGTTCTTTGGCTATATTGGTTTCTCTAGCTTTTTCAAGATCTTCTTGAGTGACTTCATGAACTTTTAGAATGCTGGATGTAATCTTAGATGCTTTTATTTTGTTATCAGCACAATATAATACAGAATCAATTGCATTAGTCTTCTCTCTGTAAGTGCCCCATCTGGGCTCATTGGGATCTTTAGGCATAGACAAAAGGACCTATGAATATCCTTCTAATTCATGTTCCTCCACTTCATACCCAAGTGGATGAATCTATTTAGTTCTGAGCTCAACTGCCTCCATACAAGTGCAGTCAGTCTCTACCATGAAGCATATGGTTTCCTTATACTTTTCAACAATCTTCTCAGGTATCCTGAACCTCTTTTGCATCTTGATCCTGAAATATTTGATGTCCATGTCCATAGCATCCTTTGCACTACTCTCTAATGTGGCTTTTAGTGAAATTTGAGACATTGTAGGTTTGCTTCTATCTAGGTATAGATTTGCAACTTTACCAACAATATGGAAGTATAGATAGATGATCAGAGACCCAAAACTAAATGTTTTGTTCTTGTCATGCTTGATAACATGAATTTTGTCCATCAATTGACAATGCAATATCTCATATAGATTGAACTGAGTGTTATCCTTCACCATTTTGATAGCTGCTAGAACTATGGCTGCTGAAACACTGTTTAATCTGCTTGCATGTTGAAACTTGTAACCAAGGATCATTTTTAGAAGCTTTATGTCTTCTTCCTTGATAGGATCAACTATCATGCCATGCCTATCACTTCTAGATAGGCACCCTTGCTCAACCTATTTCTTGACATCCTTCCCAGTAGGAAGAACTGGTCCAGTATTAGTAAGTCCAGTCATGTTGTGGATTAGGTCTACAGTAATACGGATGGGGACTTCGCCAATCCAGAAAAGATCATCATGAATCTTTCTCAACAATATTTTAACCCATTCTAGTTCATAGAATTTGTGCACATTCAAATACTCAAAGATAGGATTGTCTGTGAGGTGCAAAAATTCATTCAAGAATGAATAGTTTGGTTTCAACATCGAAGCCATGAGAGTGGCTATGCTATTATCTCCAATTGTTTCCTTCTTACAATAAATGTACGTGCAGATGTCTTCTACGTGAACAACACCTAACAGAGTTTTGGAGAAAGCTCCTTCAACATCATCCAGTATGGTTTTGAATGGATGCTTCTTAAAAACAAATCTCTTCCTCTCTGCAATATCAAATACAATTGGAGTCACCATACTTACTTGATGATTGCTTAAATAGGTTTTCACAAAATTCCAAAATGGTGCAACTGATAGGGTTCTGTTTCAACTTCTTAATCATGCTCCTTAACCACCAAATATGTTGTGCTTCTGTGCTTTGATGCTCAGTGCTCCTATGCTCTCCAAATTTTGTGATCTCGAATGCAAATGTGAAGACGATCGAAGACTTGCATCTTTTTATAAAAGTTACTGCATTTAATGTTTGCAACCGTACACAGTTTTCATAGTGATCCTCAAACTTCATTCAAAATACATTATAGATAATGTGTGTATGCATACTTCATCCAACTATGATCATAAACATAATTTTATAGGCGCATACTCAGAGGTGAGTATACCAGCCGCGTAGGGGTTCTAAGCTAGAATAGCTCCCCCCTAAGACCAAGAAGGTCTATTCAACCAGAAATAGAGGATGTGTCCATTATGGATGCATCAACTAATTTGTCAATATCATTGTCTTTCTTTACTTCAACCCAAATTTTTCTTGAATCTTCTTTTTCTTGAACAAACTTGACCTCTCCTTCTTCTTCAGATAGTGATTTCTTACGATCCTCTTGCTTTTGAGTTTTGGATCTACAAAACCTTGAGATGTGTCCTGCCTTTCCACATGTGTGAAAAATGATAGGAGGTCTGATGTTCTTGTTCATCATTCTACACTACTTTGCTGTGTGTTCATTGTAGTTACATATCTGACATGTAGTGTTCTGCAAATTTCTTTGAGGTTGATTTCTCTGATTGTTTTGATTTATTTTTCTCTGATTCTGCTGTTAATGATTTATTTGATTTGTTCTACAATGTATAACCCTATGACCAAAATTATTATAGGAGAAACAATAACCATTGAAAGGTCTTACCTCTTTGCAATCTCTTTCCAAATGACCATGTTTGTTACATGCATAACAAGTTCTGTTAACTTGCTTCATTTCCCTTTTAGGTGGATCTATTTTAATCTCTGCAACATTTTCAACTTTCTTTTCTTCTGAAGATACTTCATGTGCTTTCTTTCTTTCATCTAATGAATTGATTTCAATTTGTGCTACACTGTATCCAAGACCAGTAGTGTCGCCTTTTTTCTTTTGTGCACTGAGATGGGATTGAAGTGAATCAGAGCTTGTGTGGAGTTTATCAATCTTATCCTTTGCTTCTATTAATTTTGATTCCATTTTCTTCTTTACGTTCTCCAATTCCAAGACTTTCATATTTGCTTTCAAGAGTTCATCTTCTAATTGTTTTCTTTCTTTGATCTTTTCTTCAATAGCAATTTGACTATCTTTTAGCTGTTCATCGAGATTTTCAATTTTATCTTTTAGAGACATATCCTCTTCATTGAGCTGGGAGGCTGCCACTAATTGCTTTATTTTCTCTTTAATGGGGACTTCTTACACAGGAGGGGTCATATCTATCTCTTTTCCTTTATCCATTCTCTACGAAGAAGTCCCGACCGCTGGAGTCAATTTTGGTGTCGGCTAGGCTGCTCGGCAGGTACTTCCAGAGCACACCTTCTTGAAATAGGTGTGCCTTCGCTCGACCACCTCTTGTGTGAAGTCCTCAATTATGGGCCCTTCTTGGGCATCCCAGTTTACTAGTCGAAGATTCCTTGTATCGATCCCCTTTTCCTTGTACTGGGGATCGGTATTGGGGGCGGCATCTAAGAAGTCCTCTAGGAACCTCCAGAGCTTCAACTTTTGCATCAGGCCGGCCGTCATCCTAACGTAGTGCCTGCTTTGCACCTCCAAATCATCCTGGCAATCTGCCTAGAAATCCTCCATATAGATGTGATGGGGCTCTGAAGCCCGGGGCGGTGCCGTTGCAATCCTTCCATGCGGATCAAAATTTTTTCATGCTAAGTAAAATTCCCCCAAGTTGTAAATTTTCAGTTCATTGTCCGCCTCCTTTGCGGCGGCCAAGATGCATGTGTAGTTCCCATAGGTGATTGGGAACAGAATGTTGGGTATCTTTTTCAAGGAAAAGAGGGTATGCACCTCCATGATTTGCCTGTAGTATTCTAAGAGCACGATCTTGTCCCCATAGTGTTTGGGCAATAAGTAGGGTTTCTCAGAGAAGTCGGTGACCCTAATGTAGGTGTGCTGTTGGAACTGAATGTAATAATATCCATAACTATAGCCAAATTCATCACCTCTAAGGATAGGCGGTATCTTGCATCCTAGGTGGGTGTAAGCAGATGATAATAAACGAATGCGTCGTTTACCCGGCAAAAATTGGGGAAGCTGGCCTCCCATTGAACTTGTGGGAAATGATCCCATGGTGCCTTTTGTCTCGGGCCAATCCTGAGCACGCCGTCTGTGAGTAGGCCATGGGCGTGGGGCCTCTACTGTGCTAGGGCCCAGAAAACATAGGAAGACATGTAAAATTTCTTCTTCTTATTGAGCTGGAGGAACTAGGAGTCGACATGGTTGGAAATTATTGTTGCCCAGTCGACATATCCTCCCTTGGTGGACATGCCAAGGAGGAAGTAATACATCTATTTAGAAAATTCTTGGGTGGAGGGCTACCCAAAGACCCGGGCCAATGCTATCATCCCCATCTGAATGCTCTCTTTGAACTCGGAGTGGAGAATTTCTATCTTCATCCTTTTAGGGTCCCTCTTTGGAACCTTGAGCCAATGGATATTCATATATACCCGGGCAGCATCCTCTAGCTGTGTGAATTGGGCCAGGGCATCAGTCCTTGTAACCACTGAGGCCTTGGCGAATTCTGGGATTCCCAGACTTGCCTGGAATGTGACTGGGTCGAGGGATACCAGAGGAGTAGGGTATCTAGTTGGTTCTGCGGCCGCGAGCATAACAACCCAAATAGAAGAATTTTAGTTGGTGGCCAACATCAAGATAAGATTTAGAGATTACACGGAGCATGGGAAACAAGCTTCCTTGAGGATTCTGGAGTCCCCAACATTGATTGCTAACTGATCTCTAGCCTATCGCTGGATGTACATTATTTTTACCAAGGCCTGCATTTCTAGCCATGTCCTGACGCTGGTGTCAGTAATAAGTTTGACCTTGGACTTGATCTTCAAGCCCATAATGACATTGTCTTGCATGAACTTCATGGTCAGGGGAATCTTCTCTAGGGCCTTCTCCATTTTGGACTTTACTGCCACCGTGGTGGCTGCTGCGGAAGGTAGCTCTCGACTTCTAGGTGGAGAGGATGCGGATGCTTCAGACATACTTGGGAAATGAACTCCAGAAACCTACGAGACAAAGCGACCGTCAGAATGCATTAATCAAAATAAAAATTTCGGGGTCCAGAGATCTTACCACCATAATGCTTGCTTTTTCTGAAAAGTTAGTTTCATTCAAAAATAGCCGAAAAGAAAACGCATCACATAAACTTAAGATTTTTATTAAACATCCGGGTTTGGGGATTTTATCACACTTGGTAAAGACACAGGATGGATGATGGTAAGAGACCCGGAGCCTGGAGAAGTAACCATTGTTGAGGATGTGTAAAAAGGCAAGTCATTAAGCCCACGTGGGTGCCACATGCATAGGTATTAAATGGAAGTTATGGTGATGATGGCGGAGCCAACTGTCGGAACGTGAAAAAAGTCAAGGCCACTTGGCTGGAATTGATTGTGTGCATGGGAAATAAATGAGGGTCTGACTAGTTTTATGGAAGAGAGAGAAAACCACATGTTTGAAACCGGCCGAGAGCCGAGTTTCAAACAGGTGGTTTTCTTCCCTGAAACGAGTTTATGGGCAGAAAACCAACAACACAGGCGACTCGACCAGCTTGTCAAGCCACCCAGAAGGATATACATGAAAGTCGAGGGATATATATATAGAAATGGAGGGATATACAAAGACTACACATAAATATACACATATATACAATGCAGAATGACATCCACAGGAAACTAGGCAAGGCAGAGTATATACATCTATCTACATATTTCACAGACTGACCACCTCTACGTAGAGGGCAGACAACCCTCTAGCACAGCTAACCCACGAACGGGCGGCAAAAAACTAGAAAAGCAGAAAATGAAATAGAAAGACGGCAAACAAAACTAGAAGAAAACACAAAGGCAGGAATAGAAACACCAACCTGAGAATGCCGAAAGGTGGAGGAAAGGAAGAAGCTACCATGGGAACTCTGCAACAGCTATAGTTTTTTAGATGATCACAACCACCACCACGAAGCACTCACAATAGCCTGGTAAGGACTGGGAGTGTTAAGCACTGATTATCGCTAAATCTCTTGTAAATCGCCCTGTAATCTCTCTAAAATCACTCCGAGTGCTCGAAATTTTTAATCATGGTAAATGTGAAAGTGACAGATAAGTTCTATTTATACCCATGGTAAAAAGGGTAATCCTCCTCCTTCCGGAAATCTTTGGACAAGAAAACCTCCGAACCCCTGGCCTGGGGATTCCTTGCGATGATACCTTTAAGAACATCATGGCGAAGAATCTCGGAGTCTAGAGTTCGGTTCCCAATGAAGAACGACCTCCGAGACCGGAGTCCCAGAGGAAAAAAACCAAACAAACAAAACACCACAATAGGGAATAAAACCCCAGAGAAAGAAAAAAAAAAAGAAAAAAAGACAAGGCAAGAGCCGCAAGCAGAAACAAATAAAAGAAAAAGGGGGACCCAACATTTTGCACACAAAATGTAGGGACGGGGATGCAGGGTATAATAGAAGGAAGTAGTGTTTTCAAAGAAACAAGAGAGCTTAGTCTGAAAGGATAACACAAGAGAGTTTCAACTGTGTCATGCACTTAGTAAAAAGGAGCTAAGAAGACAAGCATACCTCTTCCCTTTGTTGTGTTCAAACCCATATTTGATGAGTACAAATTCTATCAAAATTGAATGGTAGAGAATCAATGGTATGTTTTAAAGGGGGCTTTACTAGGTAAAAGACAATTAATACAAGTTAATAACCCAAAGTTGTTGAAAAACTCTAAAAATAAAAAATGAGTGTACTTATATATAAATAGATATGTTTAACATATGTATAAAAAATGTACACCGAAGCCTTAGATAGTTCTCCTATACTCTTAGGAGGCATCTTTGAATCTAAGGCAACTAATACTATTTCCTATATAAAAAATGATAACATATGTTATAACTTCATAGAAGGATTTAGAGATTTTAAACAAGAAATAATGCAATCCAAATTGAACATGAGTATGTTACCTCTTCTCTATCCTAAACCTCATCGACATCAGTTGCATTCATTAATTCAATAAACCCCATTTGTTTTGTATATACATTAAAAAAATTAGGTTCTTTTATCAATATCTACATATACATGTTTAATCATAATACATTTAAACAAAGGAATTTAAATTGTACTAAATTACCTTTTTCATTTGAGTGTCTGAGAGGATTTGTTTTTCTACCTCGGAGTGTTGGAGGATGAATTTCTCACATGAGATGTCCTCGAGGTAGGTGGGGTAGACAAACAAAAACAAAATTAACATAAGGGAAAAGAGCATGTATAATATTAAATTATAGTAAAAAATATCTAAATCTAAATGGTACCACAAAGTGATCGAGGCAAAAGTTAATGGCCTCAAGCATGATATCATCAAGTTGGGACATCTCAGCACCCAATAAGACCTATAAAACACCAATTAATGATACACATATATTTATAAAAGATATTTTGAAACTAACATGTTATTAAATTTTTAAAAAAAAATTACAAATCTTTACCTTGGGTGGTGAAACTACTTGTGACCTTGGAGTCAATTGAAAAGTACATGTTTTACTCCTACCAGCTATTGCTCCGTGTAATAAATATTGTTTATTTGTCACTTTAAATTGTTATTAGAAAAATATTATTGAATTTTATAAGATTTAAGTGATTAATTGATAACATGTTGAATAAATATAAATAAATCCACCTATGTCCTATCATGAGATAAAATATAATGATCAGGTCATCCATGAGGGCCATAGATCCTATAGAGTGGAAGCATGAAATCTGCTCCCACAATATGTACATGAATGGGATGTTGAACCATCCACATTCGCATCAGTGTCTATAGCAGAACATACATTCTGGCAAATGGCACACATATTCTCAATGGGATGTCCCATACCAAATGATACATCTTCTGATGTTGGATGTGCTAGACATGTTTGTCTATCCTCTTCTCCAACTAAGTGTGTGCTATGCTCAACAATGACATCAGTCAATAATGCAGCTGCCTAAAGAGTCTCTAACTCCATAGACTCCCTCACAACTATTGGGATAGTGACATAAACCTTGGGTTTAAGAGATACACACCTCCTATGCTATGTGTCTACCACCTGATGGGCCCTAGCTCTATCCTATACAAAGCCTCTCCCTCTACCATGGAACTGTTGGATGTCAAAGTAATTTGACTTCAAGTCAAGGATAAACTCACAATAAAGCCTTCTCAAAAAATATAGTCACACTTCCCAATTGTTACAAGGAGGTTGGTCAAAGACCATATACCACCTATCCAAAAAAGTTGCTTTCATCCTAGAATGAACACACCAATGTATAGAAAAATGACTCAGTAATAAGTATGTTGTTACTAGTACTAGGATCAGTGAAAAGAGAACATATGTTGGTACAAGAGCACCTACTCTAGACCCAACAAAAAATTACACTAAGAGTCCTAAACATATCTAGTTTAGTCTAGTTAGGCACCTAGACCAAGTTGTGAGGCCTAGTTCCACGATTGGCACAATTATAAGCCCCTGGCTTACTATGGTCAAAAGTGGTCAATAGGCCTAAAATCATACGATCTTAGTCTTTGTCATGTTTTTAAGGTCTTAGATCCATGTTGGATCACTAGAATAAGTTAGGACAAAGTTTGGTCATTAGTCTTGCAAATATTGCAAATATTGCACAAAATGTTGTCAAAGTTGCTTAGCAACTTTGACAACTTTGGCCAAAAGTTGTAACTAAAATGCCCAATGGTTAGATTGTTTAAAAATAAGTTGGAACCGATGGGGGAAGCCTTCAAATAGACCTTTTAGGTAGGTGGAAGGTATAATGTGTAACTTGGCATTTTCAAATCAATAAAATAAACCATTTTTTGGCAGATTTCAGAGGACAACAATCTTGTATAGACTGGTACGGTCATTGGGGCATGAAAAAGTGATCCCAAAAGTTGAAGCTTTGAAAATTCTTCCATTTTCAATTGGTTTCATGTGTTAATCTATCCTAGTTTGTGAGATATCAAGTTTTTAGTGAGACTGCCTGGATTTAAGGCATAAAACCAGGGTGCAACTAGGGCTTGAGTGTTTGGACCGATTCCACAATGGAAAATTGATGCCCCTTGGTGCAATTCATCCTTTTTCAATTTATTTTCATATTCTACAGGTTAAAAGTGTGGAGATGGAGAGGAATGGCTTTGCCACCAGACCCTAGGTGTACATCTCATGTGTGCACCATTCTGTGACTTAGGACAGTCACTATAGATTTCAGTTGGGGATTCACCAAGGGCTCAAATCCTGGACTTTGAATTTTTTCACATTTCCACACATGCATCCATGCTTACTTTGTATTTGGTCATAGGAGAAAGAGCACTTGTAGTGCATTTGGATCCCTAATTAGGCCTATTAGCCCAGTCTAAAAGTTGTGACAACAATTACCTTTGTTCACCTCAAATCCTTGGTGCTTGGGAATGTTTAGTAAAGCCTTAAAGGGTATCAAAATCCTTGACCTAATAAACACCTCTTTTGTAAACATTTTGACTTATGTCCAAATTTCACTCTGAAAAAGGCGACAAGCCAATCCTTAGAGTATGAAGCATCTTGATGTTATGGGTTGCTTTTGAATGAAAGAACCATTGGAACTAAAGGAGTAGGACCTAAAAAATCTAGTACAGTGATTGTAGGTCACCCCTAGTCTTAGTATCCATTTCTTGGGGTTTGATTGTAATTTGGGCTAAAGGGACCTATTGGTGGATCCTTGGCTATTAGTGCTTAGGACTTTGGTGTACCTAGTGATTAGGTTACATTTGAGAGTTGAGGTTGTGATAACCTTTCTCCTAGTCCTTTTTGATACTTTTGATAAGTATTTGGGCACTTGGATCCCATTTTGGGTGATTGAGACCTTTGAAGGTTGCCATTTGACCCTGTCCTCTTGGGTGTTGGTCTTTGAAACTTACCACTTTCTCACCACCTGAAGGCTTCTTCTTGCCACTACTAAATCAAGTGGTATCAGAGCTATGTCTACTCCTGAAGATGAATAGATCCTTGCAAGGGTCACAAATAGTGAGTTAACAAAGATTGTGAGAGAGAAAAGGGTTGCAAACATGGCCTTGACCAAGAGGCTTCAAGAACTTGAGAAGAAACTTGACAAGAGCAAAAGAGATGAGTTTGAGAATGAAGAGGAAAGTGAAGAAGAGGAGGATGACCCTATTCAACACATCCCTATAGACCAAAGGCCTTTCATAGATGCCTTAAAGTCCATTGGAAGGATAACCATAGAGGAAAAGATAGATTTGTCAGTCTTCAATGGCAAGATGAATGCAGATTTAGCCTTGGATTGGATAGAGGCTCTAACAACATTCTTTGAATGTGAATACATCCCTGAAGAGTAGAGGGTAAAGGTGGAAAGATCCAAGTTAAAGGGAGCAGCCCTAAGCTGGTGGAACTTCATCCAAATAGAGAGGGTGAAGAATGGGAAGAACATGATCAATTCATGGAATAGGATGATAGCATTGGTCAAAGAAACATATGTACTTGAGGAATATGGGGTGAAACTCCATAGGAGGAAGAAAAGTCTAAAACAAAAGGACATGGATGTAGGCTCATAAATTGAGGAGTTCTTAAAACTATGTATGAAGACCAATATGGCTGAAGATGACGAAGAAAAGCTAGCAAGGTATATGAATGGCTTGAAAATATCCATTCAAGAAGAGTTAAGTCTACACTGCCCTACCACAATCAATAGATGCTATCAAATAGCACTTAAGGTGGAGAAAAAATGGAAGAGAAAAAAATAATTTGGCAAAGGAAAGAGTAATGATAGTGGGAAGAAATTTAGAGGCAAAGGCAACTCTTGGAACAAGGGACAAAGTGGTGGCAGCAGCAGTAGGACCCTTGACCAAGGAGAAAAAGAAAATAGTGACTCTAATTCAAGAGGGAACTATAGAGGTAGGAGGCCCTTAAATAGGGGAAGGACAAATTTAGGAAGAGGTAATGGACCATTGAAATGTTACTATTGCAACTAAATGGGACATCATGCACGAAGATGCCCTGAGAAGAGACACAACAACAACCAAGGTGAGAGGAGAGCACAACTTGTCCAAGAAGATAAACAACAAGACAATGTTGATGCTAGAGACTTGGAACCAGAGGAAGGATTATGCTTGATGATGAGGTAGGTCTTCCTTCAAGTGCCAAAAACCCAAGAACCTCCACAAAGGAAAAATCTCTTTAGAACAAAAATCAAGTGTCATGGAAAGGTATGCAATCTACTTATAGATTCTGGTTTAACTAAAAATATTGTATCTTGTGAAATGGTTCAGAAATTAAACCTCTCTAAAATGCCATACCCTTGCCCATATCATGTTTCATGGTTAACAAGAGGCCAACAAACTCTAGTAACAAAACAAGCATGGCTAGAGTTCTCAATTTCATATTTTAAAGACAAAGTCCTTTGCGATGTGGTTGAAATGGATGCTTCACACATCCTTCTAGGCAGGCCCTGGAAATTTGATGTAGATTCCATACACCATTGTAGGAAGAATACCTACTCCATCACTAAAGATGGGAAGACCTTTACTATGAAGCCCCTACCGGATAACAAGTATGCAAAAGAACCCACTGTGATCATCATGGGAGAGAAGGAGATGTTAAAAACCTTGAAAGAATCTGATATAGAGCCATTTGTCTTAATCTCAAAGCCCAAAGATAATATCAAGTCTGACCAAAAGGAGCCCATATTAAATGAAGTCTTAAAACTGCTGCAAAAGTATAAAAATGTCACTATTAGTGACCTGTCCACTAGCCTCCCTCCCATTATTGACATTAGTCATCAAATAGACCTCATACCAGGCTCATCCCTGCATAATAAGGCACCATATAAAATGACACCATTGCAGCATATAGAGATTGAAAAATAGGTCACTAAATTGTTGGAAAAAGGGCTCCTTCAAAAGAGTCTCAGCCCATGTGCAGTATCATCAGTCTTGGCCCCTAAAAAGGATGGAAAATGGAGGTTATGCACTAATAGTAGGGCCCTAAAAAAAATCACAATAAGGTACAAATTTCCCATGCCAAGGAATGAAGACCTTTTGGATAAATTTGGAGATGCTTGCTACTTCACCAAGATAGACTTAAAGTCTGGATACCATCAAATCAAAATTAGACTGGGAGATGAATGGAAGACAACATTCAAGACTATTAAAGGTTTGTTTGAATGGTTAGTAATGCCTTTTGGATTGAGAAATGCCCCTAGCACTTTTATGAGGCTAATGAATGAGTTATTCATTTATTTTATTGGAAAATTTGTTGTTATTTACCTTGACGACATACTAATATTCAGTCATAGCAAGGAAGACCATCTTGATCATGTGGAACAGGTACTAAGAAGACTCCATAAGCACAAGTTGGTAATCAACTTGGAAAAATGCATGTTTATGAGGAAGGAACTAGTATTCCTAGGTTTTTTGATTTCACAAGGTACCCTCAAGATGGATCCTAAGAAAGTAGATGCAATCATTAATTGGCCTTCACCAAAGAATCAAGGTGATGTAAGAAGCTTCCATGGGCTTGAAACATTTTATGGGAAGTTCATCAAACATTTTAGTCCTGTATGTGCACCAATGCTTGAAACAATCAAAGGTGGAAAGAAGACTAAGTTTACATGGATAAAGGAAGCAAATGATGCATTCTAATACTTGAAGAATAGAGTTGCACTATACCCTATCTTGGTCCTCCCTGATTTCAACAAGGTCTTCACTGTGGAGACAGATGCAAGCAATTTAGCTATAGAGGCAGTCCTAAGCCAAGAAGGCAGGGTTGTTGCTTTCTTCTCAGAGACATTGAATGAAGCCAAAAGAAAGTACTCCACTTATGATCTAGTGTTATATGCCATGGTCCAAGCGCTCAAGAAATGGAGGAACTATTTGATCCCAAAGAAGTTGTTAGTCTACACTAACAATCATGCATTAAGCTTCCTCAATTCATAAGAAAAAATTTCAGTCAGGCATCTCAAATGGGTAGAGCAATTGCAGGCCTATACCTTCAACATTAAACATAAAAAGGGTGTAGAAAACAAATTTTCTAATGCCCTTAGCAGGAGGTTTGGTCTTATTGAAGAAGTTAAATTACAAAGTGTGGGGATTGAGTCCCTTAAACACTTGTACTTGGATGACCCTAATTTTGTAGAAGTATATCAGATTTGCATAAAAATGGAGGGCATATATCACACTGATTTCTCTGAATATCAGATTTAGAATGGGCTTCTATTCAAGGGATCACAACTATGTATACCAAAGTGCTTAATGAGGACAAACATGGTAAGGGAAAAGCATTGTGGTGGCCTAGGAGGTCACTTTGGCATTGATAAGACAATAGACATGGTGAAGAGGAGCTATTTTTGGCCTAAGTTGAACAATGGTGTTAAGAAGTTTATAGAGACTTGCACAATCTGCCAACAAGCTAAAGGAATGACAACAAATCAGGGAATCTACCAACCTTTACCAATCCCTTCAAGACCTTGGGAATCCATATCAATGGATTTTGTAATGGGGCTGCCTAAAACCAAGCAAGGTTTTGATAGTGTGTTTATCATTGTGGATAGGTTTAGAAAAATGGCCCATTTTGTGCCATGCAAGAGCACAAATGATGCATCTCATATAGCCAATCTCTTCTTCAAAGAAGTACTTAGAATCCATGGCTTACCTCAGACAATTGTATCAGATAGAGATGTAAAGTTTCAAGGGCACTTTTGGAGGACACTCTTCAAGAAGTTGGGCACAAATCTCACCTATAGTTCTTCCTATCACCCATAGACAGATGGGCAGACTGAGGTAGTAAATAGGTCCTCAGGCAATCTCTTAAGATGCCTAACAAAGCAATTCTCACAAAGTTGGGATAGAATTCTTCCCCAAGCAGAGTTTTCCTTCAATGACTCCATAAATAGGTCAATTGGTAAAACTCCATTCCAAGCAGTATATGGTTTGTACCCCAAGGGACCATTAGATCTGATGGAACTCCCCTCTGACTTCAAAATCAGTGCATAAGGCCAAGAATTGGTAGAAGTCATCACAAATGTGCAGCAGCAAGTAAAAGAAACATTGCAAAAATCTAGTTTGAAGTACAAAGAAAATCCTGACAAAAGAAGGAGAGAGGTCCACTTCCAAGTAGGAGACAGGGTTTGGGCCTTCCTAAGGAAGGAGAGACTACCTAAAGGTAGATACTCCAAACTTCAAATGAAGAAAGTAGGCCCCTGCAACATACTCAAAAAAAAAGGTGAAAACACCTATGAAATCTTCCTTCCTCCAACTTTGCAAATATCTCAAATATTCAATGTGGTAGACCTCACACCATACAAAGCTACAACAGGTCCAATGAATGAGAAGGGTGAGGAAACAAACATCAACCAAGATGAAGACTATGTCACCAATCTACCCCAAAGAAAACTGGTGGAGTTAGAAGAAATTTTGGACACAAAGTTACTAAGGCAGACCAGAACGAAGAAGTATATGTAGTACCTAGTAGAATGGAAGGGACTCCCCACCATAGATGCTACATGGCTGACTCAAGATCAAATCAAGCAACATGGGACTTCAGTGGAGCAGTTATCCTCAAGTAGGAACTTGAGTTTTCAAAATCAAGGGGAGTATGGTGTAGGAGCACCTACTCTAGACCCAACAAACAATGACATAAAGAGTCCTAAACATATCTAGTTTAGTCTAGTTAGGCACCTAGACCAAGTTGTGAGGCCTAGTTCTAGGATTGGCACAATTATAAGCCCATGGCTTACTATGGTCAAAATTGGTCAATAGGCCTAAAATAATAGGATCTTAGTCTTTTTCATGTTTTTAAGGTCTTAGATCCATGTTGGATCACTAGAATAAGTTAGGACCAAGTTTGGTCATTAGTCTTGCAAATATTGCACAAAATGTTGTCAAAGTTGCTTAGCAACTTTGACAACTTTTGCAAAAAGTTGTAACTAAAACCCCCAACAGTAAAATTGTTTAAAAATAAGTTGGAACCAATGGGGGAAGCCTTCAAATAGTCCTTTCAGGTGGGTGGAAGGCATAATGTGTAACTTGGCAATTTCAAATCAATATAATAAACTATTTTTCTGTAGATTTCAGAGGACAACAATCTTGTACGGACTAGTATAGTCATGGGGGCATGAAAAAGTGATTCCAAAAGTTGAATCTTTGAAAATTATTCCATTTGCAATTGCTTTCATGTGTTAATCTGTCCTAGTTTGTGAGATATCAAGTTTTTAGTGAGGCTGCCTAGATTTAAGGCATAAAACTAGGGTGCAATTAGGGCTTGAGTGTTTGGACCGATTCCACCATGGGAAATTGATGCCCCTTGGTGGAATTCATCCTTGTTCAATGTATTTTAATATTCTACAAGTTAAAAGTGTGGAGATGCAGAGGAATGACTTTTCCACCAGACCCTAGGTGTACATCTAATGTGTGCACCATTCTGTGACTTAGGACAGTCACTATAGATTTTGGTTGGGGATTCACCAAGGGCTCAAATCCTATATTTTGAGTTGTTTGACATGTCCACACATGCCTCCATTCTTAGTTTTTATTTATGCATAGGAGAAAGAGCACTTGTAGTGCCTTTGGAGCCCTAATTAGGCCTATTAGCCCGGTCTAAAAGTTGTGACAACAGTGACCTTTGTTCACCTCCAATCCTTGGTGCTTGGGCATGTTTAGTAAGTCCTTAAAGGGTACCAGAATCCCTGACCTAATCAACACCTCTTTTGGAAACATTTTGACTTATGTCCAAATTTCACTCTGAAAAAGTCTACAAGCCAATCCTTAGACTATGAAGCATCTTGATGTTAAGGGTTGCTTTTGAATGAAAGAACCATTGGAACTGTAGGATTTGACACATGAAAATCCATAGAACCTAAATACACCTGCATACAAATAACCTGATACAAAGAAGAAGCACAAGAATGAAAAAGCAAAACTCAGAGATGCTCAAAAGAAGAGTCACAATATTATTCTCTAAGTTATAAAAAAAAAATTACAAAGTTCAGCCTATAAAGGTGAACAAACCCTAAAATAGAAAGACTAGGATGTGAAATATAATTAATATAAAGTATTAATTATTTGCACCTAAGAGACAGCTTAAGTGAAAAAAGAGTAAGTAAACTAACTAATTACTCTAACACCCCCCCTTAAGCGAAGCTCAGGAGGTAAGCTAACCTAGCATAGCTATGAAAGCAGGGAAAGAGGGTCCCGGCAACAAGGCCTGATTAGATACCCAACAATAAGGAAATCTCTATAAACCAGAGACAAAGGAGAAAACCCAGTGGGAAAAACTCCTCTCCAAAAAGAGATATAAAAGCAAGCAAAGACAAAAAGAATGACTTCAAGAGACTCTCTCAAAGCCAGTAGTACAATGCGTGCTGCCAACCCCCCCGTGAGAGAGGATCGAGGCTCCAAAGCCCCCTCGGAATGAAAGAACCCTTGGATCAATGAATAAACCACCATGAGTCCAATGCAAAGGAGTGAAAGGAAGTGGGCACTGAAGAGGTGACCTCGAAAGATGAGGTGCCACTAGAAGGCCGAGATAATGCTCAAAGGAGTAGACATGAGGATCCTGAAAGGGAATCCCCAATGTAAGAGGTATGATAGGTGTGCTGACACTGTCACAAAAGAGGAGATGAATGTCCTCTATAGAGTCCTCAACAACTGCACTTGGTGGCTCGATGAATGGAGCTAAAGGGTCAAGCAGTGCTGAAGATGAATCTCGCTGAAGAGAACAGTACTCCTCAGGATTAGGTGTGGTAGTCACAACACTGGTCTTGGGAACAACACAAAGGTTCAAGCGACCTGACTACACCGCATGATGATCTCTCGAAAGAGGAGAGCTGAGCTTTGACAATGGAGATGGTGGACCAAAGTGAGAGAAGGTGTAGAGACGGGTGGAATGATCAACTATCCCTGTAGCAATAATGCCTCCTGTCACACTATCCCTGATGAAGGCTAAATCAGCCATGAAGTCAACTGAATTCCCTGACCCACTGTGTGTAATCTGATAAATTGAGAGAAGGTTTGCAGAGAGAGATGGAACATATAATACATCATTGAATGTGCCATCCTGAATGCTGACCGAACTTGTCCCGCAGACTGTCTGTACAGTGTTATTCCCCATGAGAATATGAGGAATAGAAGAAGCCTCAAAATATGACAACAAATCCTGAGAAGATGCCATATGGTGAGAAGCACCTGAATGTAGTATCCAAGGGACCTGTGAAGGGGATGCAACATATGCTCGTAATGCATGACCTTGTCCAAAATCCTTTCTAGATGTCGAAGAAGAGGCAGAAGAATGAAAAGTAGACCTGTGTGAGGTGGAAGAGGATGGAGAGGAGATAGTTCTCTTCTGAAGGAGAGCTTGCAAATCTGCAATCTATTTCTCATAGCCATCGAATCTCTTCTGAAAACACTAGGACTCATCAAGGGGCCCCTTCTGACAATACAAACAAGTGGGGTTCTGAGACTTTTGTTTCTCCTTCTTAGAAGAAGATGGTGGGCTAGTGGAGTGCTGAGAAGAGGAATCAAATATCTGCTTCGACTTCAGCTTCTATGTATCCTGAGATGACTTGGCAAGCAATGCCTGTGACTGTGAACCTGTAAGAGAATCCATCTGACTGAGCTTGGAATTCTCACAAGTTAACCTATCACAAAAGGTCTCAAAAGACGACATAACATGTCGGGCACCCAGTGCATCCATAGTGGAGTAGAAGGTAGAAGTGAAAATCTGATAAGGACCATGAATCTTGGAGAGTATTAGGAAGATACACTCATCATCTGAATTCGTCTTTCTAGCAACCTATAAAATAGATCGAAGAGACTTGAACTTCATCAGGAAGTCCTCAATGTTGGTGAATGAGTCAGGTGCCAAGGAGGTGAACTCTGCATCTATTTAGAGAATTCTAAACTAATCCATGGTGCCAAACAAGGTGGAGAACTTGTCCCACATATCCCTGGGTGTAGTCAGACCATCTACGTGGAACAACAACCCATCTGAAATGTTCATGGAAATGAGGCCCATTGCCTCATCCATCCTATTTCTGTGCATAAGTGCCTTGTAAGGCCTCTGAAGAACTGGTTGAGCCACATCCATACAGGACCATAAACCTCATGACATGAGGAGTCTGGTCATGTATGGATTCCATGTGTGGTAGTTATGAGGTGTTAGTCGGGCCACAGAGTGGTCTAACATTGGAAGAAGAATAAGACAAAAGTAGAAGGGTGTTTCTAAAGGAAATTGTAGAAAGTAAAATGCACCCCACCACAATGTATAATCCTATCCCCTATACACCACAAATTACTATGAAAGCACAAGAAACGAGAAAAAAACCTGAGTTCCAGAAGCAGAATAGGAGCACAAACAAAGGTATGCCTTTGACTGCAAAAAATGGCAATCAAATGGAAAAATCAAGAAATGAGACCTGCACCAATGTGACAGGCTCAGAAGCACCTTTTCAGTGATATTTCATTTTTTGAAAAAGGACATCGTATGCCCAAGATATGAGAAAAAAACTGACAGGTACCCTGAAAAGAGAGCTTGCTAGAAAAACACAGTTATGGCGCTAAATTTGACACCAGTATGGACATCACCAGACTGTCTGAGTAGTGCCACCGGTGGTGGTGGTGGTTGGGTGGTTGTCAGGTGGTGCATGGGTGGCACTGTGGCTGGGCGGCGTAGCCGGCGAAGGTTGCGGCTGGGCGGGGAGGCGGCGGGGAGGCGGCGGTGGGCGGGCCAGGCACAGGTGGCGGCCGAGCGGCCGGGTGGTGGNGGGGGGGGGCGGGCCAGGCACAGGTGGCGGCCGAGCGGCCGGGTGGTGGTGGTGGGCCCGGGTGGCAGTGCAGTGGCCGTAGGGTGGCACATTATCCTACAGCTGTGCATGGGTGGCACACCCAAAAACCTTTAAAAAATGTAATTTTTTTGATTTTTTTTGAGTTTTTGCCTCAATTTTTGTGCCCGTACGGCCCTAGAAGGAAATTTTTTTCCCTGTGGTCACTGTGACCAAAATAGTCAAAATTTATATGTTTTTTGACTCTCCCAGGCCTTCTGAACACAATGGTGGAGTCTGTTTTGGCTCAAAAATCTCCAAAAAATAGCACCTCCTTAGAAATGACAAAAAAAAACCCTAGAGAGGCTATGACTGATGTCTTCGAATTGCAACTTCAAAAAACCTTCAAACCAGGCAGCGACAGGGTGGCTTTGATACCATGTAGGATTTGACACATGCAAATCCACAGAACCTGAATACACCTACATGCAAATAACTTGATACAAAGAAGAAGCACGAGAATGAAAAAGTAGAACTCAGAGATGCTCAAAAGAAGAGTCACAATATTATTCTCTAAGTTATAAAAAAAACATTACAAAGTTCAGCCTATAAAGGTGAACAAACCCTAAAATAGAAAGACTAGGATGCGCAATATAATTAATATAAAGTATTAATTATATGCACCTAAGAGACAACTTAAGTGAAAAAAGAGTAAGTAAACTAACTAATTAATCTAACACCCCCCTTAAGCGAAGCTCAGGAGGTAAGCTAACCTAGCACAGCTATGAAAGTAGGGAAAGAGGGTCTCGGCAACAAGGCCTGATTAGGTACCCAACAACAAGGAAATCTCTGTAAACTGGAGACAAAGCAGAAAACCCAGTGGGAAAAACTCCTCTCCAAAAAGAGATATAAAATCAAGCAAATACAAAAAGAATGACTTCAAGAGACTCTCTCAAAGCCATTAGTACACATGCCTCCATTCTTAGTTTTTATTTATGCATAGGAGAAAGAGCACTTGTAGTGCATTTGGAGCCCTAATTAGGCCTATTAGCCCAGTCTAAAAGTTGTGACAGAAGTGACCTTTGTTCACCTCCAATCCTTGGTGCTTGGGCATGTTTAGTAAATCCCTAAAGGGTATCAGAAGCCCTGACCTAATCAACACCTCTTTTGGAAACATTTTGACTTATGTCCAAATTTCACTCTGAAAAAGGCTACAAGCCAATCCTTAGACTATGAAGCATCTTGATGTTAAGGGTTTCTTTTGAATGAAAGAACCATTGGAACTAAAGGAGTAGGATATAAACAAGATAGTACAGTGATTTTAGGGAACCCCTAGTCTTAGTATCCATTTCTTGGGGTTTGATTGTAATTTGGGCTAATGAGACCTATTGGTGGATCCTTGGGTGTTAGTGCTTAGGACTTTGGTGTACCTAGTGATTAAGTTACATTTGAGAGATGAGGTTGTGATAACCTTTCTACTAGTCCTTTTGATACTTATGATAAGTATTTGGGCACTTGGATCCCATTTTGGGTGATTGAGAGCTTTGAAGGTTGCCATTTGACCTTGTCCTCTTGGGTGTTGGTCTTTGAAACTTACCACTTTCTCACCACCTGAAGGCTTTCACTTGCCACTGCTGCATCACATGTCATCTTTAAGTATACCCTTTCTTTTCACCTCAACATATGACAACCCATATGCATAAAATCCACAACATTTATCCCTCTATGAACCCAATTTTGTGACCTCTCTAGATACCTCATTCACACTATTGGCCATTATTTTTAGGATTTTTGTGAGGCATGAGTTGTGCTCGTAATTAGAGGACCTCAACCTATTCATTAATATATAAAATTGGATAGTCTTTTATGTGAAGAGATTGATAAGATCAACTTGTGTGGCATGTACATGATCTACTAGAGGACACACAAGGTTTTGGGGTGGTGGTGGTTTTTCAAGAGCAATATTTTGAGGATTTTGCATAGGTGGAGAAACACCTTCAAGTTTCTCTTGTTGCTCATATTCACTGTTTTCAGGGTTTTCTTTTGTTGGTTGTTGACAGAGAGCTCTTTGTTGTTTCTTTCATTTTTGGGAATTATCTGTAGAATCTAATATCAAATTAATAAAAAAAACTTAAATAAATTAAAAAAACCAACTTGAACTAAAATGCAAACAAAAATAATAAAAATAATGAAGTCTTGCCTATTTTATGGGGTGATATTGTTGGAAATTTCTCTAAATGCCAATAAAATGCAATTGCAGGAAGAACACGCAAGGGTTATTTAGGTTTTTTCTTCCTTCAAGTTGTTGTTTCAACATTTTCTACATTTAAAATGGCCCAAATCCAAGATATTTGAAAAAAATTCTCTATTTTTTAATTTTTTCTATTAGGCTTTGTGTTACCAAGCCAAGGATATTTTGTAGTTAAGGAACCCGAGCGGATTATAAAAAAATTGGTGGTTTTTTTCATGTAGCCACTTTTCTAATTAGAAAAATGGTGCTCTTTACCTCTTATCCAAAATGATCTTCTAATAGGAGGTAGGGTCATATGTTGAAGAGTCTTTTTAAGATTCTTAGCATCAATAATAGAAGATTGCACAAGCACAATGATGTCATCTATAAATAGCTGGTGAGAGAAAACTAGATTGCAAGATGATGGTCTATATCCTTTAATTTGTCCCTTTCTAACAAAATGTTAAAGAAATCCTTCCAAGCTATCAACCATTATGTTAAAAGTAGAGGATGTTATAATGAATTTTGAATAACTGAGAAGGGAGGGGTGAATCAGTTATCCTTAGGTCTAGATGTAGTAAATAAAACTTTTTGTACTTCAGATCTACTTAGCAGCAGTAGCATAAATCAAGAACTTTAATCATGCAGTTTACTATCATTTGAAATTAGCTTGTAGTAACATAAGAGTAAAGAAAACCATAAGCATTCACACAAGTTGACACAAGTATTTAACGTGGAAACCCAATATGAGAAAAACCACCAATAACATGCTACCAAGTTTTCACTCTTCTGAAGTAATGCCCTGTGAGGAGCCAACCCTGTTAAAGGTTACAATAAAACACTGCTAGGTGTGACCTGGTTAAAGGATTTAATCACCTTGTCAAGAGTGGCCTTGTTAGAGGACTTAGAACATTCCAATCTAAATGTCACCTTGTTAGAGGATTTATACAAATGACTGTTAAGTCAACCTTGTTAAAGGATTTAACTAATACAATGGTAAGAAAGTAATCACCAGTTTGTGATCTGGTACATACAACTTACTTTGCAATTCATATCCAATTACAACTCTGATGTTAACTTACTAGATAGCTTGCATTGTCATTTCAATCTTTTGATCTGCTTGGAAATCCATCAAGAAATCACACATGCAACTTTCTGCCTCTACATTTTGCCTTCTATGCTAGATCATGCTTAAATAGTAAATCAACTATGCAAAACTTTTGCATACACATACATTCATCAACACTTGCATACATAATGAATAACCCCTGAGGTTATCATATACCTCTCTATCTAGGTAAGATAAATCTTTTTCCACTTTAAACAAGATCGTAGATCTTAGGTTAGGTCAGATCCAACAGATCATTCCATCTTTGCAAAACATTTACTTCTCCAAAGTAGTCTCTAGTTAAATCTTGAAACCATGTATTTAATTATGGTTACCCATTCATTAAATGATGTGGATAAATCTTTAATTAACATTACATATCCCAATAAAATCAACTAAGTTGGCCAGAGATCTCAAATCTCATCAATAATCAAACTTCTGTAAGTCGGCCTTCATTACTATCTTCACTCAGCAGTTTCAACGGTGCTCGACATTAAACAACTTTTCTCTCATCACAAGAGACTTTACTTGGCACAAGAAACTTTGCTCATCAAAAGAAACTTTTCTTGACACAAGCCAAACTTGCTCGGCACAGAACAACCAGGAAAACTGTCTTTGAAAGATAAAAAAAATAATTACTTTTCCAGAGTGCCAACTAATCAGATACCCTTTGAATTACCTTAACCCATTCACTTGGTCTTCTTGTTAAATCTTGTTCATCAATAATAGATATGGTACTCAAACAAATAGCAATAGTCTCACCAGTAAAGGTTTGACATCAATGACAAAATAACAATTGCTTTCAATGTCACTTTCCAACAATCTCCCTCTTTGGCATTGATGGAAACACAAAATATTAAAACAATGATTTAACAAACATAGTTACCAACCAATCCAAAAATTCACCTATGTTCCTTGAGATGAACAAATCTTCATTAATATCTTTAGCTTCATTCTGATTCTTATCTGTAAAACATTTCTCCCTCTGTGTCTGTAATCACACTATAATCATTTGTGTCTAATCATCTGTAGACTCCCTCTGAGTAGATAATCACTTTAATGTTTTCAATCGTAATTTCTGCCTCTTTATAGTTAATCTCTCCCTCTTGGTAATCTCTAACTTCTAGGCAATCTCTCCCTCTTTGACAACAATGCCAAAGACATCAATATCTTTATCATGTAGATCTTCAGTATCATGCTGATCCTATCATCTTCATTATGAATAATTTTTCTTTTCTGTCCTTGTTCATCTTCACAACTTTAGTCAGCATCCTAAAGTGTGACTTACTGTGCATCAATGTGTCTAATTTTTTGAATGAAATATTTGATGCAACAGTACCATACAGAACTTAATTAGCCTTAGTTAGGGGAATCACCCCCAATTTACCTCGTAGATACTCATGAGCATCCTTGGGTAGTGCTTTTGTGAATATGTCTTCTAATTATTCTTTAGTGTTCACATAATCCAATCTTACTTCTTTACTCTGAACTAGCTCCCTCAAGTAGTGATACTTGATAGCTATATGCTTTGTCTTTGAGTGCATAATAGGATTTTTAGAAATATTAATAGCACTTGTGTTATCACAATATATGACAACTGGATTAGTGATTTCTTCCTTCATACCTTTCAGTAGTATCTTCAACCACACAATGTTAGAATAGTTAACTGCTTCTGCCACATACTTGGCTTCAGCTGTAGATTGTGAGGTGCAATTCTATTTCTTGCTTGTCCAGGAGATCAATTTATTTCCTAAAATAAATACTCCACTAGTAGTACTTTTCCTGTCATCAACATTTCCAGCCCAGTCAGAATCAGTGTAAACTCTGAGTTCAAACTTGTCATTCTTTCTGTAGTATAGACCATAGTCCTCAGCTCCTTTCAAATATCTCAGAATTCTTTTGACTGCCATCATGTGAGTTTCCTTAGGATTAGCAGAAAATCTTGCTACAATCCCAACAGCTAGGGCAATGTCAGGTCTACTATGTACAACATACTATAGTTTTCCAATCATTGACCTATAGAGTGTTTGGTTCACTTCTTTAGTGTCATCATCTTTTGTCAGCTTCTGTCCAGTAGCCATGGGTGTACTCACTAGTTTGGACTCTTCCATTCCAAAAAAATTTAGTATCTCTTTGATATATTTATATTGAGTGATATAGATACCATTCTTCATTTGATAATTTTGTAAGCCAACAAAGAATTTTATTTCACCAAACATAGACATCTCAAACTCAGTTTGCATCTCTATTGCAAATTTTTGACATAATACATTGTGTCCACTAAATATGATGTTATCTACAAAAATTTCACCTAATAATGTACCTTTGTTGTGCTCTATCTTCAAGTACAGGTTGTTGTTGTCATTGGTTCTTGCAAATCCAATCTTGATCAGATAATTTTGCAATCTTTCATACCATGCTCTTGGAGATTGCTTCAATCCATATAATGCTTTGTGCAATCTACAAACCATATTTCTATTGTTTGGGTCTACAAAACCATCAACTTGCTTAATATATACTTCTTCTTCCAAGATTCCATTGAGAAATGCAGATTTCACATCCATCTGATAAACTTTGAATCCTTTGTAGGCTGCATATGCAAGTAAGGTTTTGACACCTTCCAATATTGCAATTGGGGAGAAGGTTTCACAATAGTCAATTCCTTCCTCCTGTGCATAACCATTGCATACCAGTCTCACTTTATTTCTTGTCAATTCTCCATGTTCATTTAGTTTGTTCCTGAATACCCACTTTGTGCCAATTACATTTTTATCCTTTGGCCTAGGTACAAGTGTCCAAGTTTTGTTCTTCTCAATCTATTCAATTTCCTCATTC
Source organism: Thuja plicata (assembly GCA_018584345.1). NCBI lineage: Eukaryota > Viridiplantae > Streptophyta > Pinopsida > Cupressales > Cupressaceae > Thuja > Thuja plicata. The sequence continues at coordinate 1,038,512 of MU227964.1, read as the reverse complement.
ATTGCTTGTATCCAATCTTCATTTTCTAAAGCATCTTTCACTATTTTGGGCTCAAATTCACATAACAGACATGTGTTATTTTTCAACTTCTTGTCATAACAACAGAATCCTTTAACCCAATGATTTGATCAGAATTATGATTCCTTCTCGCATATTTTTCTAGGGTAGGCTCAGTCCTTGCTTTAGGTTCATCGTTTGTATTCAGTTCTGGTTGATTCTATGACTCGGCATCTCCATCACATAGCTCAACATTCACTTCTAGTTGCTCGGCAACTCCACTCTGTGACTCGGCAGGTGCATGTTGTTGTTCAACTGTAATCTCAGGTAGTGAGTTAGAATCTTCCTCATCTAGATATATGAATGATCTATAGCTTTCAGGTTCTTATGTACTTTCAGTTTCATTTCTTTCTGCAAACTCATCAATTCTTACATTTGCACTTTCAAAAATTTTATTAGTATTAGAGTTCAGACATTTGTATGCTTTGCTTTTGGTTGAATAACCAAGGAATATACCTTCTTCACCTTTAGCATCTAGTTTTTCATTTCTTTTTTCTTTTAGTATAAAACATTTGCTTCCAAAGACTTTAAAATACTTTACACTAGGTGCATAACCATACCAAAGTTCATAAGGTGTAGCATTTGTACCTTTCTTGACTTGAACTCTATTCAGTGTATAAACTAGAGTACTTATAGCTTCTTTCCAATACTTCTATGCAACATTTTTCTCCATCATTAGTGTTCTTGTACAGTCCATAATATATATGTTCCTTCATTCAGCAATACCATTTTATGGAGGAGTCCTGGGTGCAGACATCTGTCTCTTTATGCCTCGGTCATTACAAAACTTGTTAAAATCATTAGAAATAAACTCTCCACCTCTATCAGATCTTAAGCATTTCAAACTTTTTCCTATTTCCTTTTCAAATTTAGCTAAGTACCATTTAAATAACTGGAATGCATCAAATTTTTCTTTGAGAAACATTATAGTTATCATCCTTGAATAATCATAAAAAAATAGAATAAAGTATCTAGCACCATAGTAGCTTATTTCTCCAATGGGACCACCAAGATCAGTATGGACCAATTCTAGAATTTCCTCTGATACATATGTTTTACTCTTGAAACTAGACTTAGTCATCTTTCCAAGTTGACATTGTTTACACATAGTATTCTCAGGTTTCTTTAACTTAGGTAACCCTCTAACCTTTTTCAGTTTACTTATGCTTACCAAGTTATCAAAGTTCACTTGACACAACCTCTTATGCCATAACCAAACATCATTGTACTGTGCAAAAAAACATTTTTCTTCAGATAAATCTAGATAAAATAAGTTACCTTTTGTCTGATCACCACTTCCAACTAATTCTCCAGTAGAATCATAGATCTGTGCCTTTCTGTGATGGAATTCAACTTTGTAACCATAATTGTTCAACTGTACAACACTCAATAAATTATATTTGAGATCATCAACCCAATACACATCATCACATGTGATTTTGTTAGTCAAATTAATCAATCCATTACCTTTGATAACACATGGTGAATCATTACAAAATTTTGCATATCCTCCTTTACATTGTTTTAGGGTTTCAAACTTATCTTTTTCACCAGTAATATGATGGGAGCAACCACTATCAATGATCCAGCGATCATTTTTGCTCATATAAGAGATTAGTGCAGTTTTCTCATCATCATCAGAATCTTCTTTCATTGCAACATAAACAACTTCTATATCATTGTCATTAGAATTATCAGTGTCATTGTCATAAGTTTCTTCAGCAATATAACAAGATTTCTTACCTTTGTCTTTGTAGTCCTTATATTTCTTGAAGTCTTCGTCATCCTTACATTCTTTGTATTCCTTTTATTTGTTGTCCCTTTTTTCATCCTTTTCTTTCCTTTCAGGACATATAGTAGCTATATGACCAACTTTGTTGCATGAAAAAAAAATAATAGGAAGTTTACCTTTGTATTTTCCTTTTCCTCTAGATAGTCTTTTTGCAATGAGTGCTTCAAGTTCTTCAAGATCATCATCAGAAGTGTCACTATCACTGTCCACATGTTTCTTTCCTTTCTTAGACTTATTGAGAACTAGCTGTGATCTAAAAGCATAATCAATCCCTTGTGGATTATAGTTATCATAATTTGACATTTCAAATGCAGTGAGTCTGCCTATCAAATTTTCCAGATTCAGATTATTGTTAAGAGTACATCTCAATTCTTGAATTGTAGAAACTCTAATAGCATATACATGAAGTAAATTTCTCAATACCTTTCTCATAATGGTTTTCTCATCAATAGTTCCATTAGCCCCTCTAATGGCATTTACAAATTTTTTATTCTACCATAGTACTAAATGACATTTTCACCTTCTTGCATTTTCATCTCATCAAACTTACCTCTTAGACTTTCTGATTTAGCCCTCATCACATTTGTGTCTCCACCATAGATAGTTGTGAGTTTGTCCCACATCTCTTTTGCATTTATGCAGTTCTTTACATCATCAAACTCTAAGTAACTTAATGAGGAGACGATCTCCAACATTGCTTGATTGTGTTCATGCTTTTCTCTGAGTTGTATAGCTGAGAGAGGATTAGTAGGTGGTACATAGGCATGTTCAATAAGTCACTTAGCATCATCTCTAATACCAACCAAATGTAGTTTCATCAAGCTCTGCCATGTAGGGAATTTATCTTTGTTCAGCTTGGGAACCTCCTTCTTATACATTTTGATATTTTCGCTCCAAGTACCTTCAAAATGTTTTCAAGAGACCAAAGCTCTGATACCAATTGTTATAATGAATTTTGAATAACTAAGAGAGGAGGGGTGAATTAGTTATCCTCAGGTCTAGATGTAGTAAATAAAACTTTCTATACTTCAGATCTACTCGGCAGCAGTAGCATAAATCAACAACTTTAATCATGCAATTTACTATCAATTGAAATTAGCTTGTAGTAACATAACAGTAGAGAAAATTGTAAGCATTCACACAATTTTACACAAGTATTTAACGTGGAAACCCAATATGAGAAAAAATACCAGTAACATGCTACCAAGTTTTCACTCTTCTGAACTGATGCCCTATGAGGAGCCAACCCTATTAAAGGTTACAATAACACAATGCTAGGTGTGACCTGGTTAAAGGATTTAATCACCCTATCAAAAGTGGCCTTGTTAGAGGACTTAGAAAATTCCAATATGAATGTCACCTTGTTAGAGGATTTATACAAATGACTGTTAAGTCAACCTTGTTAAAGGATTTAACTGATACAATGTTAAGAAAGTAATCAACAGTTTGTGATCTGGTACATACAACTTACTTTGCAATTCAGATGCAATTACATGTGTTATGTTAAGTTACTGGATAGCCTACATTGTCATTTCAATCTTCTAATCTACTTGGAAATCCATCAAGCAATCACACATGCAACTTTTTGCCTCTGCCTTTTGCCTTCTGTGCTAGATCATGCTTAAATAGTAAATCAACTATGCAAACTTGTTGCATACACATACGTTCATCCACACTTGCATACACAATGAATAACCCCTGAGGTTATCATATACCTCTCTGTCTAGGTCAGATAAATCTTTTGCCACTTTAAACAAGATTGTAGATCTTAGGTTAGGTCAGATCCAACAGATCATTCCATCTTTGCATAACATTTACTTCTCCAAAGTAGTCTCTAATCAAATCTTGAAACCATGTATTTAGTTATGGTTACCCATTCATTAAATGATGTGGATCAATCTTTAAATAACATTACATATCCCAATAAAATCAACTAAGTTGGCTAGAGATCTCAAATCTCATCAATAATCAAACTTCTGTAAGTCGGCCTTCATTACTATTTTCACTCAGCAATTTCAATGGTGCTCGGCATTGAGAAATTTTTTTCTTGTCACAAGCAACATTACTCGACACAAGCAACTTTGCTCATCAGAAGTAACTTTTCTCAGCACAAGCCAAACTTGCTCGGCACAGAACAGCCAGAAAAACTATCTTTGAAAGATAAACAACTAATTAATTTTCCAGAGTGCCAACTGATCAGATACCCTTTGAATTACCTTAACTCAACCATTCACTTGGTCTTCTTGTTAAATCTTATTCATCAATAATAGATATGGTACTGAAACAGATAGCAATAGTCTCACCAGTAAAGGTTTAACATCAATGACAAAATAACAATTGCTTGCAATGTCACTTTCCAATAGAGGAGACATAGGTTCATGCTATATAATCCCTTCGGAGCTATATAATTCATGTAGGGGTTCAATTAACAAGCATAAAAGTTCTAGATATGGAAACCAATCGTGAAGTGATCTCCAAAATTGTTTGGGAAATTCAAATGACCTCCAAGAATTTTAAAAGGAACCTCCAATTTAATCTATCATATGCTTTCATTAGGTATAATGTGATTCAAAATTCATGTTTCTTATTAACTATCAAAGAGTGATTTTTATCATAGACTATAACAATGGAGTCAAGGAACTACCACCTTGTGATAAAGTTTTTATGGCGATTGGAATGATATACAAAAGGATTTTTTGGATCCTAGGCATAAAAAATTTATAAATAATATTATAGAAGGAGATGTTAGAATTAATGTGAATTAGTACTGAGATGGGAGGGGTGAATCAGTAGCTCTAAAAACTTTTAACACCTTTCACAATTCATCATTAGTAATCATTCAATTCCGTATTACCAACCATTACTATTATTCTTTCTTATGCATGTATTGTTTGTTCACAATCTTTAATAGTTTTCAACAGTCATACAAACATTCATGAAAATGATAAACACATAACACAATATATGGTATCACAAAAAACTCCTTTTAGGAAGTAAAAACTGTGGTGGGGATGGCACCCAAAAAACTTCACTATCTATAGAATGGAAGGGAGCTGGTTAAGGATTACAATTTGATAACTTCTGATGATCTACCCTGTTAGGAGTATTAAGGTGGAGATGTGTTAAGATCTACTCTGTTAAGAGTATTAAGGTGGAGACCTGTTAAGATCTACTTTGTTAAAAGCTTTAGCAAAACTGATTCAAGTGTGCACTCAGTTATGAGATTTACAATAGGACGGTTAAGCCCACCTTCCTTGAAAGGATTTCATTAGTGTACTACACTTGTTAGAATGAGTACAAATGTTGAACTGGCTGTATGCAATCTACTATTGTTGGTTTGAAAATCCGTTAAAGCTCTTACAATAATAATATCACCTTAAGTGATTGATGAATACCTTTTTTTCTTCTTGTCAGTAGCCTCTGTTGTGTTCTTGAAAATTGATCTGATTATATTTGTGTTCTTCTAGATGAATTCTCTATCTGGCCTTTAGTTTCTCTCCATGGCTACTACCTTCATTGATCAACTTCTATTCTTAATGGATTGAGCACCTATTTATACAAGTATTTGACCTATCTTGGAATTCATGCATTATAATGTTAACTCTTAGATCCAAGGTTTACAACTTGACCTTGATCTTTAGTTTGCATATTTTAAAACAGTAAAACTAATTAAAAATAATAATAATTACATTGCTTCCTCTACACATAATGGATATAAAAGAAAATCAAGAAGCTATAAATACAACTTCAGTGATTTATCTAACGTGGAAAGTCAGATCCACTTTTTGTGGGATATAACTGATTGCCAGTTCTTGGCCGTCGGTTTGAACTTGCAGTCTATCGGTGTTCCTTGACTGAACTATTCATCGGGTTCCCTGTATCTGTTGAGTTACTCTATTTTTTGTTTCATCGGGTAGCACTGTTGTTGCTCGTCGGGTTTCTTTTACCGTTTTGTCATCGGGTGACCTTGGCGTCGGATAGTGTTATACCCTATTTGTAGGTGTAGAGTAAACTGATGGTGCATGTCATGTTTTTCTCTAAGTATACTAATGGAAAAATATAATTCCTTCAATCTCCCCCTTTGACATTAGTATAAAAAACTGAGATGTGGATAATACTAAACTCTATTAGTATGTATACACCATGTTTATATCATTGTGATAATATGACTCCCCCTAACTGTGTGCACCTGTATAGTATATGTACATGAACATGTATACTATTCATTCTCTATATGTACATTATTTCCCCTTTCTTTTACTATACATATGATTTCCTCCTTTTAACTGAGGTGAGTGAACATATCAAATTCCCCCTTTCTTTGATACTGATGACAAAACTGTACAACTTATAATATGCCAAAATTTTGACAAAAATGTGCAACTTACAATGTGTCAAAAATGTTAGAATGGGTTGTTATTATATCTTCCAGCAGTTTCTCCCATTGTTCTTTCAACTGTTCTAGTGCCATGTGTTGCAGCTCTAGTCTTGTGTGCATATCATAAATGTTGACCCAGACAGACATTTCTGGGGTGGCAATTAGAGTATTTTCCTATGTCATATTTTGTTGCAGGAGTGTAAGTGTCAGTAAGAGCTTAACTTGGAGCTCGTTTACCTCATCTCTACAAACTATATGTCCTGTCTTTTTTTCTAGTATGTATGATTTATTCATTGTGCTATTTAAGTGCTTCTTCTATGTTGGCTAGATTTTGTGCACTAGACTTAAGATCAAAATATTTTTTTGCTATCTAGTCGGTATACTCCTGAGTGAGTTGATCTAAAGTGCAAAATTTCTTTATTAAGGTAACAACTTCTGATAGAATTGCATCAATTCTACTTACTAATTCAGATAGCTTGACCTTTTTCAGTGCCACTTCCTGGCTTATTTTCTCTGCGAGCTTGAATTCATACCTTTGTTCAAGTCTCTCTTCCATAACATTCTCAGCATCAGTATTATGAGATGTTATTGCATCTATGAGTATGACCAGTTGATCAAGCATTGGATATTTTTTATCAATATCTATGTCTGGTACAATCTGTTGAAGTATATTTCTTTCTACTTCCAGTACCTTGGCCTCTTTTGATGCTCTCTTTAATTTGTCTTGAATAGATTTTATTTCATAGAGATTTGCATATTTTGTTAATGCTATTGGATGTAATGTTCTTGGATCACAGACTGGAATCTCAATGATTTCATCTAGAGTTACTAGATTCTTATTCTTTCCTTTCTTCTTCTTTGAGATTTGAGGGGATGCATATGTATGAACTACCATAGCTATTTCATTTGTTTGTTCCGAATTACTTGGTGAAGGTTTTTTAGATGATGCAACTTGTGTCTTCTACTTAGTGGGCACCTATTGGTTATGTGAAGATGTCTCTTCATTAACCTTGGGTATTTCTGTAGAATGTGCTCCTGATTCCTTTTCCAGCTCATCCTTTTTTCCTTCTTCACCTTTCTCTTTTGGTTTTTCCCCTGTTTCCTTTTGAGTTTATTCCTTATTCTAATCAGTAGAAGTATCTTTCTAATCATCGGTTGTAGCTTTCTCTGTAGTTGTATTTGTTGTTTCTTTGGCTTCTCGATCACCCTTGTCTTCAGGTGTGCTTGTTTCCTTTACATTTGATCCCTCATTTCCCTCTAGTATGTTTATTGCCTTCATTAGGATAGGCATGTTACTTTGAGTTGTGGCTTGGACTTTGTTAGTATCGGTGTCCTTCTGATCAGTTTGAGTCTTGTAAGCAGTGACATCCTCATCTTTTTGTATATCTTCTGTAGGGTCTTGTACTTTTGAGTTCAAGACTTAAGTGTCTTGTACTGTCTCATCAGCAACATCAACTATTGTACAATCTAATGTCTTCAAGCTTTATTGTTGTTCTTGATCCTTAAGTGTGATGAATATTACATCATCTTTCTTGTCATGTCAAAATTTGCATGCAAAACTCAACAATTTTTTTTTCTTAAAAGGTATAATTAAAGAGATGAAGGGTCACATAACCCAAGCTTACTAAGTTTCCTATGAGTAAAAAAGTTAAAACAACAGGGTTAGGTCAAGAGGGATAGTTGGTCCAATGTTGACATTAAGGTTGAGGGGAATCATGATGTGATTCAAAGTCCCTCAACCCATGAGTCTACAAGGTCTATTTAATTTATATATATAAAATAAAAATCTACTTTCTATTTAATAAAAATCCCTTTTGATGTGTAGGTGATTAAAAGAAGTATTAATAATATTTTAAAGATTAAAATAATTCCCACCAAGTAATTTAGATATGACCCCACAAAAGCATTTTCATAAAACACTAATAGAAGAGTCAATTTCTCTCACAATGTGCAACCCTAACCCTAATTTGAAATTAGGGTTGGGGTTAAAATATATCAATTCAAAAAAAAAATTCTTCTATTCCCTCTTCCTTTTCTCTCTCTCATGGCTAAGGGCCAAAACCCTAAGTTGTTCTTATGTTTTCTCCATCTATTTTTTTCTTTTCTTTGTGCAGGTTTAATGGCTTCAAATGAGGAGCAACGAAAGATGACAAATACACATAGATGCATACACAAACAATTGTATGTATTCTATGTGTATAATCAAACAATCTAGATTTATATATTATATTTTCTTTGTTCTTTTTTCTGCTTATAAGTTCTGTATTTTATTATTATTATTATTATTATTTTTTGTGTAGGTCTGTATATCTTCTTCTACTATTTAACTTGCTTTCATATTCTAAATGTTTCATTTACAACCAAAATGATTCTACTGTGCAAATGGGTTAAAGGATTTCATGATATTTGTTCTGGGAGGGAGAAAGTGTAGGCGTCATGGCCGCGCGAGAGAAAAGCAAGGGATCACGGTGGGAGAGGAGGAGGCACGCTCTCACCCCCACTTCACTACTTGGAATGTAGGGGAAACTGTGGGAGCGGGTTGGGATATGGCCAGCCCCTCCCCATCCCATTTATTTTCTTTATTTAAATTTATTTTATTTTATTTATTACCTTGTTTTTCTCAAATAGAGGTTTTATTTTGTTATAATATACATAAACTTGTTGTTAAATACACAGCTAAGCTATATTTAAAAGTTGAAATCAAATTTTTGGAATAGATACATGTATATAAATAAATATAAATAATTCTATATTAAAGATAAAATCATGACAGGCAAAAATATATAATAGGATTTACAGATCTATATATTTAGTATGCATATATATAGAGGCTGCTATATGTGTGTGTGTGTGTGTGTGTGTGTGTGTGTGTGTGTGTGTGTGTGTGTGTGTGTGTGTGTGTGTGTGTGTGTGTGTATATATATATATATATATA
>MU227964.1:1002566-1028654 GCA_018584345.1 Thuja plicata | reverse complement strand
TGATCAAAGTTTGGTTAAGTCAAAAGCTTTGAGGTGTTCTCAAATGGAGGAAAAGTTGGTTGGTTGTCTCAAAGATATTAGGAATTAAATAACTCAATCATTTAATTAATTTAGCCATGGAAGGGTGCATGGGTTGGATTTAATCTTTTTGATTTGAACTATACAATTGATTAATCCCTTTAGGCTTAGAATTTAATTATTTGATTTCATGATTATTTGATCTTTTAATTTGATTTATTTTTGTCCATTTGATTTGATCCATTTGTTTTGCATTGAGATGATATTTTAAGGCATTTAGCTAAGATTTGCAATTTTGAAAGCTTGAGATACACCTGGTCAATTTTAGGTATCGACAAATGCCCCTCTTTGAATTGATGTGTGAAGCACATTGATTTAAAGAAAGATTGATTGTCCTGAGTGTTAATTAGATGCTGATGAGCTAATTGACTGATATGAAAACCTGATATGAAACCCTGATATAAAACCCTGATATGAAACCCTGATATGAAATGTTTGATATGAAACCCTGATATGAAATCTTTGATATGAAACCCTAATATGAAATCTCTGATATGAATCTCTGATATGAAACCCTGATATGAAACTTTGATAAAGTTTGAAATTTTAATGCCCTAGATTTGATACAAGATATGATGTAGAATCCCAGTTAGATGATATGATGATGCCCCCTCAGAAATGAAATCATATTGATCGTAGGTAAAAAAATTTGATGAACAAATGTTGATAGAAGAGATCCAAGATGATTGCATTTCTGATAATAATGATGGTTTCCAGATGGCGATCAAATTCCCCAGTGTGCAGAATATGCAAATTAGGTTTGACTGGGTCAAAAATCTCGTAAAATAGGTTAAATCAGGTAAAAAACCCAAATTTACTATTCATTTTCACTTTTTACTATTGAGATTTTGCTCTGAGCCTCTTACAATTTATAGAGATGGTGGTCCCCATTCGAGAGCACAGGTTTGAGTGAGCACGCAGATATTAGAGACCTCCTAACTATGGGCCTCCGGTGAGTGGTTCAAACTTCCTTAGTGAATTTATTGCTTTTGAAATAGCATTTAATACATGTTTTTATTGCTTTCTAGGAAAATTCTAGAAAAATGTCATGTAGGATAGATAAAGTGCCATGTAGAGCATAGAAAAGCCACCTCTATGTGTCAAAGAGCCACGTAGGATAAATACTTAGCCGCGTATGAGCTAGGGAAAAATTGTCACCCAAATAGTAATGAGTCACTTGAAAAACCCAAGTTTTTAAAGGCTGTGTATGAGTTGTGAAAAGCCGTGTAGGCCGGTAAAAGACCACCTAAATAGTTAAGCGCTGCCTCTGATTTGTAAAGAGCTACTTTTAAAGATTTAAAAGATGTGGGGCTTAAAAAGAAGCGTACACTAAGATAAGTTCCATCTACCATAAAATTGGAATTTGATATAGGAAATAGATGAACTCAGTGCGATTAATCATCCAGATGACCCAATTAGATTTCAGGCCAGAAAATGTACGTTCAGAATGTCACATACTATTTAGGATATTAGAAAAGTCATAATGATGAATTTTTGATAGGTCAATTAGATATGATTAAAAATGATTATTAATTGTCCTTGTGTCTCATTATATAGGGGTTAGGAGCAATAAGTTGATACACTCAAGTTAGAGCAAAGATAGATTTAATGTGTTTTGATTGACGTAGAATGGTTCACAAAGAGAAAAACTAACATGATTCACTTTGTTTCAAAATGTAGGAACATTACCGCAAGTTCCAAGTACGAGGTGTAGCACTGTGGATTTTTAATTTAGTAGATGAGCTTATGCCTCTTGAGCGATGTACTATTGAGACATGTGGACTGAGTTTCCTTTTAGATCTCCCTCGGTTTTAGTTTAACTGAGGTTTGTTGATAGCTATGGCAGAGCGATGGCACTCTGACCGTAATACATTTCATTTACCTCTTAGTGAGATGACTATTATGCTAGAGGATGTGTATAGATTATTTAGGATCATGACTCATGGAAAGAGGGTATATTATGATTCAGTGTATGATAGTAGAGTATGTAGACAGGTGTTTAGAGATAACACCATTGATGACGATTGCATTACTTGGGCAAAGTTTGCCTCATTTCCCACTTTATCAGTGTTATTAGGAGTTGTGATTGGGGGATTAATTTTTCCAGATAGGAGAGGTCATGGTTTCATAGTCGGATGGGGCTAGATTTTAGAGGACCTGATTGCACATCCACAGAGATTGGATTGGGGCTCTTGTGTATTGGATCAGTTATATCATGATCTTCATGAGATTGTGTATCGACACAATGCAGCTATTTCTATGAGTGTAGTATTATTACAATTATGGACTTGGGAGCATATTCCTATTACGAGGCCAGTTTCAAATTGAGTACGAGCTTGTGGTTATCCATATGCTTTTCTATATGACGGAATGGTTGTCCAGCATCACTTGGGTAAAGTTGATTATTGGAGACATACCATTGATGATATTGATCAGGTAGTGTAGAGGCCATATCTACAGTGTGAGAGGTGGCAGGAGGATGACGACGAGTTACCATATATGTTTTTACCTTGATGGATGATAGGTTCATCACCATTAGTTATTGAGAGATTTTTCTATAGGAGAGTACTCTGTCAATTTGGCTAGATGTAGGATATGCCGTAGGGTATGGCACTATATGCCAGGGTATAGGCTAAGAGATCGATGTGGGGAGCACAGGTTGACTACCGATCAGCTTGTTTGCAGATTGATTAGCTTGGGTATGGTGTATGGGATATGATGGCATAGGTTGGAGATGCAGGGATGTCGGTTGAGTATCATGAGTGGTTTTTGCAACATCAATTTTTTTGATTCACTGATCCATTAGAACCCATTCCTGATGTTGATGAGCTCTTAGATGATAATGGAGATTATGGGGATGATGGGGATGATGATGATAGACCTCTTAGGTGTAGAGTTCAGAGGGCACCTAGGGCGCCTCAAGTACAGAGAGCTGCTGGACCTCGAATGAGAGGTGGACATGTGAGAGGCTGAGGCAGTGGATTTAGGTAGCCTAGGTAGAGATGAGCATGAGAACAGGTAGGTCAGGATTAGGTTCCCTTGATAGTGGGTGTAGATTGGGCCAGACATAGACATAGACATGTCCAGGTGGCTAAACAGGTTCCAATTCAGGAATAGAGACCACAGGTGGATCCACAGGTCAGTAGGACACAAGTGATACCTCAGGTACCCTTAGCACCTCAGGAACCATAGGCTCCTATAGAATCATAGGAACCACAGGCTCCTACAGAATCATAGGAACCTCTATTTCCTCCCATTATGGATGATATAGTGTAGGATGTGAGGGGTTTACAAGCAGGGATGACTGCAGTGACAGCTAGATTGGATCAGGTTTCTACTATGCTGTAGTAGGTTTTGGCTACTCTAGCTCAGTTACTGACTAGTGCAAGCATGAGATAGGCACCTCCTAGTGCATAGGATAGAGCAGGTGAGAGGGATCTCGATGGTGTAGGGCATTCAGGCACAAGTTTAGCTGGAGATGGATCAAGTACCCCTACTGGGTCATGAGACAAATTTGGACCCATGATATATGGATATAGCATTGATGAGTATCATATGTATTTTTGATCAGGACTTTGATGTACTAATTTATGTTATAGACATTTATGATGGACATTTATCTATGATGATATTTGATTCCTCTTTTGATGATGTTATGAGATCTCCTTTTATGCATATCTACATGTTTCTATGATGCATTTATTTCTATTGTGCTATGGATGCAAATGTCTTAGAGTAGGACATAAATAAATGGATGCAAATGATGTTAATGCCACTGATTTCTATATTCTTTTCTAATTTGACCATGTATGGATTATGCAATGCAATGAATGCAATACTTAGTGCTATGGTAAATGAAATGCAACTATCTTTTTTATTTTGGATGCATGCAATTTTAACTTATGATATGCAATTCTAAATGATGATATGGATAAATGAATAATGAATAATGATTCTTTTTCTTGTTTTTCTCTTAACATGAAAATATAATGAATAATGACTAATGATGATGAATGCAAAGGAAAATCTCATTTTGCATGACTTGAACCAATAAATTGATGAAGTGTTGTCAACTTTATCCCCCCCTCTTGAACTTGGAAAATTGCTAGAAAGGTAAGCCATTTGAGAACTAAGCTTTGGAGAAATGCATTTAAGATAAAAATAAACATTTAATTAATCTAAAATGAAGATGCAACTAAACTAACATGAAGATGCAATGCAACTAATTGTCCTTGAGGTTTGCGAAAGAAATGCAAACTGAGATATATTTTCATCATAGAGCATTGTGGAACTAGGAGTTGATACAATCCTTACTGGTGCCACTACCACCATAAGAATATGAATATGAATTTCCCTTGCATGGTAACCCCTTCTATGAAACCAAGTACAACCCTTACTAGTTGAATGACCAACAATGGGAGTATGAATACTGGTTTAATCGGATTCAATGTTGCAAGTGGATGTTGGTATTAAGATATGGAAAATCTAAATAACCAAGGTATGCTTTAGCATAAAAAAAAAAAGGTTAACCCTCTGTCCCATATGAATGTCCTCTACGGTTCTTTGATGACCATTTCCTTAGACAAATTCACACAAGTTAAAGAATCTTCCTCAAAACAGTCACTTTGAAGCTTAAGAAAAACATCATGTCTCTTATCATTGTCAATCTAGTCAAAACATCATTGATTAGCTAAAAACAATCATGACTCAAAAAATTTAATGAAAAACTCATAAAAATTTCCAAGTGTTTGTGAAATGTATCAATATTTTGAAATAAGAATTCCAGACAATCTAATCATTTAGGGTGTGTCAATTTTTAATCTTGATAAAATAAGGCAATGAAACTCAAGGAGCATATTATGTGATCAAAATATTTAGGGTTGAACAATGATATTCATTAAAGGTTCCAAAATGTCTCTCCTAAATCTGAAAATTGACCTTCGATGTGTGACCAAAATGTTTCACTATTGAATCTGGTTGGTACCAAAATCTATGATGTGTGCCCCCAAGTGATAAATGTGATCAATGTGAAACTTAGGGAAACTAAACCTAGAATGGGACAAAATGCAGCTCTAAGACTTTATTAGGGTGAGGCACAAATGATGGATGCAATGAGGATATGGACAAGTGAGATGAGGAACCACAATATGTACAAATGCAACTAGGAAACAATTAAGGGACAAAAGGCACATGTTTCTAGGTTTTCACCTCTTGGGATTATTGCTCTTTTTCTCTCTTTTTTCATTTTTCTACCAAGGTGCCTATCGCTAGGTTTTCACAAAGGCACTTTTTTCTCTTTTTCAAATGTTTTTGGCTTTTTGAATTTTTTGATTTTTTGTATTTTTGATCTTTTCTCCTATTTTTGGTATTTTTGAATTTTTACATGTACAAAGGTGATGCTTGACTCATCTGATGCTCTCAACTTATACTCTTTATTCTGATACTCTCTCCTCTAAATCAGGTGTGGAACCTCTTAAGATGAATTCTATTGATAGGTTCTAGCAATTCATCACCATCACAATTAGCCAATTTGTAGGTCCACATTCCAAATGAAGAAACAATGACAAATGGACCAAGCCAATTTTCTTCCCACTTTCCTTTCTTTTCTCTATCAGCCTGATTTTTTGGATTTTCTCTCAATACTAGATCCCCTATTTGAAATTTTCTTGGTTTGATATGCTTGTTATAGTTCCTGGAAATTTGATTTTGATACACTTTCAAATGATCATAGGCTTGAGTTTGATTTTCCTCCAACAATTCCAATTGTTGAAGATGGGCAACTCTATAATCCTTATCCGTTATTAATCAATGCAATGAGACTCTGAGGGATGGTATCTCAACTTCTAAAGGAAGAACTGCTTTGGCCCCATAAACCAAAGAAAAAGGTGTAGCTCCTATCGGAGTTCGAATACTAGTCCTATAGACCCATAATGTTGGATTGATTTGAAGGTGCCAATCCTTTCCTGATTTTCCAATGGATCTCTTAAGGATTTTAAGGATGTTCTTGTTGGTAGCTTCTACTTGTCCATTACCTTGGGGATAGTAAATGGATGAAGAGTGATGTGTAATATGGAATGTGTCACAAATTTCATCAATATCTCTATTTTTAAACTATTTTCCATTATCCATGATGATGGCATGAGCAATGCCATATTTACAAATGATATGATTTAGGATAAACATAGAAATTTGTTTTCTTGTTGCAGTTGATAAAGGGACAGCTTCAACCCATTTAGTAAAGTATTCTATCACTGTGATTATATACTTGTGTCCATTTGAGGAAGGTGGATAAATCATGCCAATTAAGTCAAAACCCCATTGATAGAATGGCCATGGTGTGACAACAGGGTGTAATTCTTGTGCTGGTGCATGAATCAAGTTTCCATGGTATTGACATTTTGCACAAAATTTAACATATTGACAAGTGTCTCTTTCTAATGTTTTCCAAAAGTACCCCATACGTAAGATTTTCTTAGCTAGGTTTAAACCATTTGAATGTGACCCACAAATCCCCTTGTGGATGTATTTTAAAGCTAATTTTGATTCATCCTCCTCTAGACATCTAAGGAGCATTTTTTCAAGGCCTTTACGATACAATGTGTAAGAAAGGGTAGTATAACGGGCAACTTGTCTTATGAAATTTTTCTTTTGAGAGTGGGTTTGGTCTATAGGTAGGGTTTGATTTTTGAGGTAGGCATAGGTGGGTCCATACCATGGAGAGTCATGTCTATGTAAAAGGGAAACAATTTGGGTATCAGGTAGGTCAAATGTTGGTCTCACCAATTCTTCCACCAAGAACTTATACTTTTCATTTTGATCAGGTAACTGAAGTAAAGATGCCAAAGTAGCCATTGCATTTGCTGCTCTATTCTTGTCTCTTGGAAGTTGTGCAAAAGTAATCAAAGCAAATTACTTCTTCCAGTTAACCACCAATTTATTGTAAGGCATTAGTTTTTCATCCTTAGTATTATATTCATCACTAACTTGATTAATGACTAATTGAGAGTCCCCATAGACTTGTAATTCTGTGACATTCCATTCCAAGGCTGTCTTGATTCCTATGACCAAAGCTTCATACTTTGCTATGTTATTGGTGCAAGGGAACAATACCTTATAAGATTTTGGGATTGTGTAACCTTGTGATGTAATCAAAATAATGCTTGCTCCACTGCCATTTTGGGTATATGATCCATCAAAGTATAGAGTCCATGTCTTAGCTTCGACATTCACAATTTTAGAATCTAAGAATTCCACTTGTATAGGATGTGTAGATTCTTGAGGATATTCAGCCAATTGATCAGATATAACTTGACCTTTGATTGCTTTCCTATCAACATATTCAATGTCGAATTCACTAAGTACCATGACCCACTTCGCAATCCTTCCAGTTAAAGTTGTTTTGCTAAGTAAGTATTTTAAGGGATCAATTTTAGCTATGAGTTTCACTTTATGTAACAACATATAGTGTCTTAACTTTTGAGAGGCAAACACCACTTCTAGGAAATCCCTTTCCACAAAGCTATAATTCAACTCATATTTGATCAAGGTTTCACTAAAATACTAGATAGCTCTTTCTTTTCCTTCATCATTCTCTTGTGCCAATAAGAATCCTAAAGATCTTTCTATTGCTGAAATGTAGAGTAATAAAGTTTTTCCTTTAATTGGTGACATTAAGATAGGTGGATTCATCAAGTATGTTTTCAACAAAGAAAAGGCTTTATCACACTCCTCATCCCATGTGAAGACGGTGTCTTTATGTAGTAATCTAGTGAAAGAATGGCATTTTTCCACCAATTGAGAAATGAACCTTCTTATAGATTGAAGTCTTCCTTGAAGTGACCTCATTTGAATAATATTATTTGAAATTTCCATGTCCATTATTTATTGTACCTTTTCAGGATCTACTTCAATGCCTTTTGCTGAAACAATGTATCCTAGGAGTTTTCCAGATTGTACCCCCAAAAGCACATTTCTTTGGGTTAAGTCTCACCTTGAACTTTTATAGCCTTGTTAAAATATTGTCAAGTATGGATAGATGATCTTTTCTTTTATGCAACTTAGCTAAAATTTCATCCACATAATCTTCCATAAAGGTGTTCATCATGTCATGGAAAATGGTAGTCATGGCTCTTTGATAAGTGGCTCCGGCATTTTTGAGACCGAAGGGAATTACATTCCAACAAAAGGTACCCTATGGGCATGTAAAAGCTATCTTATCTTGATCCTTAGGTGCTATGCAAATTTGGTTATACCCACTAAATCCATCCATAAGTGAAATCATAGAATGACCCATAGTGAGATCCATAATAGCATCAATGCTAGGTAAAGGAAAGTCATCTTTTGGACAAGCAAGGTTTAAATCTCTGAAATCTGTACAGACTCTTATGGTTTTATCATGTTTGGTAACTAGCACAATATTGGAGATCCATTTGGCATATGCTATTACTCTTATAATTCCTGCCTTGAGCAATCTCTCCAATTCAGCTTTGACTAATAGGGCTATATGTGGATGCATTTTTTGCAACTTCTACTTTACGGGCTTAACCCCTGGTTTCACATTTAAGTGATGCATTATGAAACTTGGATCTAATCTGAGCATGTCAGCATATGACCATGCAAAGTTGATTTGTTTTTCTTGAAATATTGCAATGAACTCTTCTCTCTCCAAAGGCCTCAAAGATGCTTCTAAGTGAATGAATCTAGGATCCCTTTCTGTTCCAATGTTAACCTTTTCTGTGGGTTCAATAAGTATAGGTGATCTTTCATCTTTGTGAGCTGGTAATTTTTCCAACCTCTCTCCCTTAGGTGCCACAATTGGATTTTCACCTTTGGAAACATCCTTTATTTTTACTTTCTTTGGGTCTAGCATTGCCACATGGTGGTTTTCACAACTAGACCTTCTCATTTTTTTTGTATATTTTCTCTTCATTTTTTGGATTAAGAGGTTGAACACCTACCCCTATCATCATGTCCAGAGTGAATTCATTGGTGGAAGAATTGGGTTCGACCGCATTGAGGTATAAGGCCATTGTATTATCATTTGGGAAGTAGAGTAAGTCATTTGACTTGGACAGATCCCAATCGATAAGTTTGGGATGCATTAAGGACAAAGATTCATTGAATGGGATTTCATTTGAAGGAGTTAAGGACATGAATTCATTATATGGTTCATACATTGTATCGTCATGGTCTATGACATGTGCCTCTTCAAGATGGTCCATGGAAGAAGGATCAAAATCCTCTTCATCAGAGTCCTCTAAGATTTCTATGGGAAAAAAAGCATGTGGATTAAACACTAGGTTAGAATCTCCCACCCATGAAGGTACCCAAGGTTCACCTACCCATTGAGTGAAATGAGGTGCTTGTTTTATTTTGAATTGTTGAGGTTCACTTGATGTTTGAGTTGAATCTGAACCTTGAGCCATATGTTCTTGATTCTCAACTTTAGGAGGAGTTGCATAAGTGTGAATGGTATCAAACTCTATGTCATGACAAGATTCTTCAGACAAGGAATCCCACTCATAATATCTAGAATCATCTTCACTTTTAGAACATACCATATGAATATGTGCATGAAAGTCATGCATGGGACTTCAACTTTCTCCTTTATGTTGAAAGTCTACGCCAGCTTTCTCTTCTTTGGCTCTCCAAACTGGTTCAATAGGTTCTAACAATCCCCTATGTTGAACTCCTAAGGGTCCTCTTCCCTTATACCCCATTTTCTTCATGATATCAAATCCTTTGCCATATTCATCAGTTTGGATATTGATATGTTGCACCCTTTCATTGGAATTATCAAAATTATCATCCTCTTTATAGAGCCATTGTAATACCTCATTATCTTCTTTGTATATTTCTTGTTTGTCACATTCCCTCACAAAATGGGAATTTTATTTATGAGGTTGATTACCTTTGGATGGTTTCCCATGTGTCCTTGGAGATGTAGGTAAATCAATGAGGGAAATGGAATATTCCCCTACTCCTTTTGAGTTAATTTTACATTGTTTCTCAAATTGATGCATTAAGTCACTCATCTTTTCATAGTGATCTTTCTTATTTTGTTCTCTTTCTTCCTTAGTGGGTTTAGGAGTTTCCAATATTAAGGTTGAAGCCTGAACTAAATTATCCTTCAAATTTTAACCCTCGTAACTAATCTTTTCTTTTACCTTAGTCCATGTAGTTGAGTTAGTTTGAATAGGGTTAGGAGTAGATGTGACATTTGATGTAGGTTCTAATTTTTCCTCTTTGGCATCTTCCATGGTAATATCATAGATAACTCTTTCCCTATTATGATGAATATACAATTCATGACTTGGCTTTAAAGGATTACAATATTGGAATAGGTTTGAACCTCCTCCAATTGTGATCTCCTCCTCCAGGTATGGAAATTTTATGCATTGGTGATAGGTAGAAGGTACCGCTCGCATCTTGTGTATCCAAGGCCTTCCTAGTAAGATTTTGTAGGTAAATTTCATGTCAAGGACCTGACATATAATGTCCTTTTTGATAGGCCCCACTTGAATTGGTAGAATGATCATACCCTTTGAAGATATTTTCTCTTCATCATAAGCCTTAATAGTGATTTGCTTCTTTGGATCAATGGAAGACTCGGATAACCCTAATGACTTGACAAGGTTTAAAGTGAAAATATTTAGACCAGCTCCACCATCTATGAGGACTCTCTTAACCCTATGTCTTTGGATCAATACCTCTATATGCAAGGGTAAGTTTTTAGGATGTGTGATAGACATGTCATCTTGTTCTGAAAAGGAAAGACAATGAGGGGCTATGAGGTATCCTACCATGTTCTAAAAATTTTCTTCCTCCAAGTTTATAGGAATAGTAGTCTCACACAAGGCTTTTTCCAGAATCTCCTTGTGATTAGGAGATAACTTTAACAACTCCAAAATTGATATTTGGGCTGGAGTCTTTTGTAATTGGTCCACCAAAATATAAGGCTTTGTAGTGGGTGGTGTTTGTTTAGCCAAAATAGTTGGTGTCTTAGGGCCAATAGTAATAGGAGTACCCCCTTGTAAGGTAACCTTTGATGCTTTCCCCCTTGTGATGGCATTAGCGGACCCTTGAATAGGTTGGTCTTTAACCACAACAACATTGATGGTATTGTCATAAGTATGAGAAAAGTTAACATTATGACTACCTTTTGCATTATTCGCATTTTTTCCTCCATTGTTGGAGTTAGAATATTCTCCCTTTTAATGCATATAAAAAGGAGTTTTAAAGGTTTTCTGATCTTCATTAGTTTGAGGTCCGTCCACCTTTATCACACCGTTTTCTATGAGATCTTGTACCACATGTTTGAGATGTAGGCAATCATTGGTCTTATGTCCCCTATTTCGATGATAGTCACAATGATTGTTCTCATTCCACCAGTTTGGCTTGATGTGAGGTTCATATGGTTGAGCCTTTGGTAGATCGATAAGTTTATTTGAAATAAGTGTCCTTAATGAATTTTCCAATGGTTCACCCAAAGTAGTGAATGTCCTTTTGGGTGTAGGTGCAAAGAATGGTCTAGGCTTAGGAGCCCCTTGATTATTCCCAAAGTTTTTATTAGTGTTGTTGTTGAAGGGCACTTTGGGTGCTTGATTCACATTATTAGCTTGAGCTGAGTTTTGAGTGAGATTAAAAGGGATAGCCTTTAAATTATTAGCCTCCACCACTCCATCATTAACCACTCCTTTATTGTTGTTATTCTGATTTTGATTGGTGTTGGAGGTATTGTTGTTGTTGTTATTCTTGTTATCTTTGTAGAGTTTGATTTCTCCACTTTTTACCAATACCTCTTTTGTTGTCACCCCATTCTCAATTAAGTCATGGAATGATCTAGGACATTGTAGCCTTAATCGATAGTTCATTTCACGATTCAAGTTGTTCACAAAAATATCCATCTTTTCCTTTTCAGGTACATTTCGAGGGTATCTAGAAAATACCACTCTCCATCGTTGTAGGAAAAGTAGGAATCCCTCTCCTTCTCTTTGTTTGGTTTTGCATAGATTAAGTATTATAACCTCATGTTTGATGTTATAATAATAGTGAGTTACAAATTTAGAGGCCAATTCCTCAAAGGTTATAATGCTGGAGGGTAACTTTGAAAACCACTCCATTGCCATACCTCCCAAACTTCTAGGAAATAACCTCATAAGTTAAGTTATGTCATGCATGAACTCTAGACTCAGGGCACAAAATTCCCTTAAGTGATCTTGAGGATCAAATGTTCCTTCATATTTATCATATTTCAGATAAATAGCATTTGTTGGAAATGGTATCATGATTAAATACTTGTCAAATGGAAATGGACACAAGGCTTCAATAGAAAAAGGTTTAGGAGCCCCACTTTGTTTTATTGTGTCCAATTGTATTTGAAAAAGCTGGAATTGTTTGTTCATGATATCAATGGGGTTAGTCTCAACTTCTTCTCATTGGAGATTAGTGACATCATAATCGTGTGGGAGTTTGAGACCCGTTTGTGTTAGGTTTAGGAAGTACTTCTCCTTGTCTTTTTCCAACACTTTTTCCATGAGTTTCATAAAGAAAGGGCTTTGCATAGCCTCATTAACCTTTTCATTGGTTAACTCCTCATCATTAGGGTCTATATTGCCTCCGTTGTTGGTATTGTTCATCCCTTGATTGTTAGGATCCATGTTTGTCCCTACGTTGGTATTGTTGTTGGATCCATTGTTGTTAGAATCAATATTTTCTTGTTTGTTCATATCCTTATTCACGTGATTAATCTGATCGGGATCTATATGACCAAATGGAAAAGACATCCTTGGTTTTGTTTCCTTGATGGGTTTGTGTAAGGGTCTTGTATAAAAAGGATCACCCAGGAAGGGACACTCTTGTCTCAGATAAGATCCGTCTGGTAGTAGGGTAGTCTTGATGTAATGAGATCGAGTAAAAACTGGCATTAACATATGTCAAATGAAGATCTTAGGTTTCAAACTCTCTTAAATGACCAATCTGTGAATAAATTTGCAAAATTCCCAATAATGACAGATTCTGATCAAGTTAGGTATCCACAATGATAGAACGTCCAAAAGGGTATCCAAATAATAAACTTTCTTATTTTTAATCCTTCAACAGATACCCACTATTTGCCTTTTTAAATTCTAGGTGGCTCTTACCTGTGTGTAGGCAGTATTTAAATGCTAACACGCGGTCACTGGAAAACCTATACGTGGCACTCTACAGTTGGCAGGTGGTATTTGTCTGTTGATATGTGGTTTTGAAATATGTATAAGTGACAATTTCCATTAGCATACGCGGTTGTTTAATGCTTTCAAGTGGCATTTTAAGATTGAAAAGCGGCCCAGTTTTGTTTGTAAGCAGCTCTGAAATGATGATACGCGATGCTTTGCTGATCAAAGTTGATTTTATCAATTTTATTGGTATTTTTTGGGTTTAAAAGTTTAAATTCTTTGATCAGATTTATCAAAATAATATTCTTGCATGAAAATAGAGTACAAGCTCAACACACACATCAAAATTGTACCATTTTCTTAAAAACCACACTAAAAGTGTATGTTGTCGAATGTTTTAATAGGTTTGCACAAGAATGTCTTCCAAGAAATCTACCTTAGCATTAACAAATTTGGCTTTTAATCATGGCTCTACAAATGCAAGTCTACTACTTTATTAGGTCTCAACCTATTCTAGTGTAAATCTTGACAAGATCCTTTAACCCTTTGAGGGCTTCCCACACACACAAAAGTATGATTTTGCACAATCTTGAAGGACTACTAGAGGAAGTGAGGATGGCTTGCACAAGTTTTAGTCACTTTTTGATTAAGGTAAAGTGCATTTATTTATAGTGGGTCATACGATATTGTGGTAAAAGAAAATATCTCCCACTTTGGGTTATTCCCTCTCACCGTCCTTGTAAGGCAATTCTCAAGAGGTAGGCATTTTAAAGCTCTATTTAACTAGCATGGATATGGAAAGCAAGAACCGAACTCAGTCCAACAAGTTTGGGAATCTGAATCACTCAAAGAGTGAAGAGCATATCCCTATTGCCTTTCTTTGTTCCAAACACCTCAAATAGATTTTTTTATTTTCAACTCCTTGACAAAGAGGTTCTTAAAAAATGAGATGTGTGGTTCAATTAATCCTTCCTTTCTCTTTACCACCCAAAATTGACACTTTTGGCTTTTTGATCAACTTTGAAAACTTGAGATCATATACCTAATGTCTTGTTTGAATAGAAAATAGTAAGGTGTCCCTATTTATGCTAGATTTAAATGAAATACCACAAGTTAAGTAATGCAAGCTTGATTAGATAAATACCTTATTTCAAAGCTAGCAAGGCTAGGGACATTTTTGAGTGTTTTTGGCTTATTTCACTCACCTAGTGGCGATCATTCCCACTCTGGCTCCAACAAGTTAGTCAACACAAAGCAAGGCAAAGTGAAGAAAACATGGAAAAAAAACTTAAATGATAAATTTCCTCCTAAAAGCTCTTTTAATGAAAGATTTATCAATTAAAGCTTTAAAGAAGTTAGTATAAAAATCAATTAGAGAGTAGGAAATTTTCTTTTGTAAGAAAAAAACACCTTAATGTAGTGACCGTACAAATGTTCTTCCTCAAATAAACTCTCTAACAAATTTTTTGTATGTATTTCCTTATCATTCTTGGTTTTGATTCTTACCTCTTTGCTAGGCTTTAAGTTCTACTTCTCTGGTTTCTGCACCTTTGGGTATTTTTCATCTGCAGGACAGAAAAACATAGAGAGTTACAATAGTGACCAAATTAATCAAAATATGATTTAAAGCAAAACTAATTACACGGTATTTAATAGCTAAAGGGTGGATGTCAAATGTTCTTAAGCATAAACTAAAATTTATACGCGGCTTTTAAATCTTAACATGTGGCTCTTAAAATATCACAGGTAGCTAATTAAAATGAGCAGGCAGTACATAAAGTGTAAAAGGCGTCCAGAGATTGCTTGTAAGTAGCTGTTAAAAAATCTCAGGTGGTACACTTTATCTAGAAAGTGGCACACTTTATCTAGCAGGCAGGCCACTTTTTCTAAAACGCGGCTGTAGAATGAAAGACGGAGACAAATTAGGCTCCGTAGGTGGCGTTTTATTGTTCATAGGTGGCTCTTAGCACCGCATAAGCAGCTCTTCTCCTATTTTCTCCAAGAAAAACACCAAGAACAAAGAAAAACACACAAATCTTATGATAGAAATGTTAGTAAAGAGGCTTAAAGCCCCACGGTGGGCACCATTTGTGTGTGTAAAATTACACCTTCATGAAATTAAGATTTAGAACAACAATTCTATGAAAAGATAATACAAATTAATCTAAGAATTGAAGTTAAAATCTATATCATCTCATGGTTCTCTATCCAATCTTTGTTAAGAGAGCTCTCTGGCTTAATCTCTCTCAAGGAAAATCCTATAATGAGAAATGAATGATAAACAAATACTCAAATCTCGCTTAGAATGCTTAAAATGCTCAAAATGCTCTAAGATATGTGAGAAAACAACAAATGCTCCTAAACATGATATGCTAAATGCTATGGAAATGCTGAAATGGTCTCAAAATCTCTCCAATGCTCTCTCAAATGCTTTCCATATGCCTATAGTAAGGATGCTTTTTCTCTTAAAATTCTTGGATCCCGAACACAAGGGAAATGGCTTGTATTTATAGCATTTTCCCAAGGGTAGGGGGTAGAGTGAGTTGATCATGATCAAAGTTTGGTTTATTCAAAAGCTTTGAGGTGTTCTCAAATGGAGGGAAATTTAGTTGGTTGTCTCAAAGATATTAGGAATTAAATAACTCAATCATTTAATTAATTTAGCCGTGGAAGGGTGAATGGGTTGGATTTAATCTTTTTGATTTGAACTATACAATTGAAAAATCAATTGCATAATTTGATTAATCCCTTTAGGCTTAGAATTTAATTATTTTATTTCATGATTATTTGATCTTTTCATTTGATTTGATTTTTGTCCATTTGATTTGATCCATTTGTTTTGCATTGAGATGATATATTAAGGCATTTATCTGAGATTTGCAATTTTGAAAGCTTGAGATACACCTGGTCAATTTTAGGTGTCTAAAACCGCCATTAATATTAATGAAATAACATATAGATTCAACAAAGATTGTCTTAATACACAGACTTTTGCAAACATTAGAGAGTTGAAGAATTTGATGTTATGCTGTTTATACTCCTTTATTTTAGTTCACTTCAATCTCTGTGTATTCTGTACAATTTGTATTATGAAACTGTTCCCTAATAATTAATTAGGGATTCTATATCCCCTTTACAAAAATGATCTACGGATAAGTATTTAATTAAATATCAAAGATGGAAAATATCTCTTTAACAAAAATAGCAAGTACAAGAAGATTATAAAGCATAAATTTTGCACAGATTTGATAGAGCTTAAGTGTGGAAGTTTAATCATTAAAAAAAATAAAACTGCTATCAATGTAACAAAAAAATTATCTTCTATTAAACAATTACACAATGCTATCTGTTGAACAATAAATGTAATTCTGCTTATAAAGATTTGGTACAAATTGTTTTAAACAGGGAATTATACTTTCAAAAATATCCACAACAAATCTCTACATACTAATAATCTTCAGCAACTTAAATTAAATCTTAAAATAGAGTATAACCAAATCTACAACATTCTCATATAATAGCCATATGGCTAATACTTAAAGCTAACTTCACAATACTCCATCAAGATGATGCTAACAAAATGATTATTTTATTCTCCAACTTTGGAACCTATCCATCAACAAGGTGACAGCCACAAATCTGCAAAATACAAAGATATGGAATATCCCATGGGAGCTCACCTCCCAGCCTAGGCCTCTTATGAGGCCACCCCCAAGCTAGGGGAAAAAAGAAGGACAGGGTGAAAAAAAAGCATCCATTAACAATAACAATAACAACAACAAAAACACTAAACTAGAAAATAACATAAACTCTCATCCCAGTTATAAGCACAATTGGGTCAAAATGATGTCAATCTAGGGGTGAAGATGGAAATAATAAAAAATGAGATTACCAAGCAATGTGTATCACTATGCACAAATGACAAACATGCCTTCCCAAGGCTCAAAAATATTCCCAAGGCTCCATACCCTCAACCAATATCCTTATCACCCCCATAAGAAATATAAAAAAAATAATAATAGCAATGGTAACATGGAGCCCATAACATCCATGTCATCCCTCTTCTTCCCAAGAGGAGACTCTCAACTATCAAGGTTTCCCAACTATGCCCTTAACCCACAATTCATTATCTCCTCCCTCCCAAGGGTAATATAGGTCAATTCACTCCCATGCATAAAAACAACAAGCATCAAAACAAAGAACAAGGAAAAATTCTTTCACCCAAACATAATAACACTACCATATTTGCACAAAACAAGAAGTATTTGCATTAAGTAAAATTTCAACAAGACATTTAAAGAAAATATAAATACAATAACCACATAAGGACATAGGGGTACCAACCTTACTCCTAGCTATGGATGAAGTTGAAGAGTTTCTTTGAGATCATAGCTCTCTCTTTCCTTCCAAACTTAGTCATTCTCCCTTCAAGCAATTTCACAAGTCTCCAAAAAAATGGAGAATGGGAAATCAACCCCCACTCTCCTCTCTCTTTCCCCTAAAAGGCTTCATTTCCCAACTCTACATCTTTCCCCTCAAGTAGATAGAGGCATGTGTGCTCCCTTCATACATATGTCAAATTTCATGCAAGGAAAGGACTCCACTAACTTGGAGGAAGTGAGGGTCTTTCCCTTTTCTGCAATTTTTGCCACTATCAAAGAAGGGAATTTAAGAAGACCTAGAAAAGAGGTTATGACACTAAAAAATAATGAGAAACAACCCCTAATCCATAGAAATATATTAAAACTAGAAAAAAAAACTCAAACTACCTTAAAGGACTCAATTTAACCCTTCAAAAACCCCTTTTTAGTTTGCATTCAAAAATCAAGAATTGCACTCATGAACTTGGGTTATCAAGGCTAACTTACCTCACATTGAACCACTTCAAACTAACCTAAGTTAAACTCAACTTAAAAAATCCACATAGGCATGCCATGTCACAACATGTGTCAATTGACACTACATAAGCACCAAATATTTACAACATTGCTTAACATAAAGAAATAATTTACAATCATGGAATATCACATTTACAATAAATTTAACATTTACAATTAGGTTATTGCCCTTTTAGGGATAACCTTGTCTTCAAATGGATATACACAATTAGCCCAATCTTGTTTCCCCGATTTTGAAACCATGCTTATCCCTCCTGCACACTTGAATAGAGTATCAGTAGTCCAAGAATGAAAAACACATATTCATGATAATTACTTTATAATATGTTCTTTTAAGCAAAGTTTATACATTGCTATAAGAAATGAAAATGCTTATCTACCAATATGGACATTTGCAAAATTAAACCAAATCTCTCATTTACATGTCAACAGGTCATAATGCTATATCGAACAAAATGAAAATAGTTAAATCATGTCAACAAGATCTGAGAATCATATATGTAAATACATCTAAGCATCCTCAAAATAGAGTCATCACAGGAAATCTATACTATAGAAGGTCCAAAAGGAAATGCATCAAAACAATTGTATCATCCAAATAAATGTGATATAATAGTGGCAACTCTGAAATGGATAGTCGGGGGAGGACCTCATATTTATTCTTTGGATCATTGTTAGAATCATAGTTAGTGATATCTTGGATATTATCATCCATGACTGTATCTAAGTTAATAGGCTCATCATCACTTTCTTGATTGTCTAGAGAAATATGCTGAGGACTTGCATTATTTTATGAGAAGTAATTGTTTCTCACCACTTGTTGACTCTACTGTTAGATCCAAGAGTTGTCTCCATTTAGTTTCAGTCATTGAATCTAGTTCTATAAACTTTTTCTCTAGTACTTTGTTTGCCCTTATTTTGGCTATAAACTTCCCTGAGTTAAAGGAAAATATGATAGAAAGAACTAGGATTCCTGAATAGCTAGTTGAAAAACACAAAGATGAGATCTATTTTATGGTAGAAACAGTTTACACCCATATCAAACCAGTTGTACCAAGAAAATCTTGGTCATTAGTATCAAAGAAAGGGAGAATTTGATATGTTCACTCACCTTAGTTAAAAGGAGGAAATCATATGTATAGTAAAAGAAAGGGCAAATAATGTGCATACAAAGAATGAATAGTATACATGTATATATACATATACTATACCAGTGCACATAGCTAGGGGGAGTCATATTATGACAAGGATATAAACATGGTGTATACATACTAACAGAGTTTAGTATTACGCACATATAAATTTTATCATATTCCTTTTCTCATTCTTCATCTTAGTTGTTCTTGAGGTGGTTGCCATTATATTTCAAGTTTTTAGGGTATCTTCAAAATTAGGGCTTTCTTGATAAAACAATGACAGAGATCTTTTGGTGCCTTTGGTACTTACTTCAATTTGCAATAGTGATGAAAGATCTGTTTGTTGTTGTGATGAATCGATCTAGGGATGCTTCTGCTTTCTACTCTTTAATCACTTGGTTTTCACTCTACTTTCTCTTCAAATCGCGGGTGAAAAATGAGGTTGTCCCGTCGACTATTTATAGACTTTTTGACCTAAGTCTTTGTAATAAATTCTCAACAACTCATCGGAACATGAAGACATGTTTTGCTCGGAGGATATTTCAAATCATCATTGGTGAAGACATGATGCTTAGGGAAGTTGTTAACCATTTCTCTTTAACCGATGGATGTCGGTATTTTATCATGACAACTTCTGAACTTTGCTTTCTTATCGATGGGTGTCGGGCTGCATTGGCAATTTAGCATTTTTACTAAGTGACTGACAATTTCTGGTAAGTGTTGAACCACCTCACAATAGGTGTATAATAATCATGCTCAAGTCCTTTCTTACAAATGGTTCATTCAATCTAAGGACTACTTTTCCCATTATGAGGTGCATTTAACTTGTCAACCCAGGGATGTATACTTGAAATGGTTGGCATGATATGTGTACTAGGTTCCTTAAGGAGTCATTCTGCTTATGCTGCAGGAAGGTAAAAATGCACAAAAGAAACCTACACTAGTGCTGTAGGAAAATAATACATTTATCTTCTTACTGAAATGAATGCTATAAATTGCAACTCTACTAAAACCTATGATTTCAACCTAAAACATCCATTATAACTATTCTTGCAGATGCTGCAGGAACACTCACAAGTTGCGATGTTGTAGGAAGAAATTGTAACTTCTATCTGAAATA
This sequence comes from Thuja plicata, assembly GCA_018584345.1. Lineage (NCBI taxonomy): Eukaryota > Viridiplantae > Streptophyta > Pinopsida > Cupressales > Cupressaceae > Thuja > Thuja plicata. The sequence goes on along the minus strand of MU227964.1, from coordinate 1,008,265 downwards.
CTAGAAATGCTAGAAATGATAAAAATAAAATCTATTCCATTCTAACCTATTCCACCTCCCAAGTGGGCCCCCTTGGTTGGTTTCTGCTAAACTATGAACACAGAATGTAAACCAAGAACTATTTCATTGCATTTCAACAACTCATTACAAAGAAACAATATGTGGAACTTGAAATAGATTGTTGTATATCAATTTTCTTCCAAAAAATTCTGTCTCTATTTTGTTCTAGCTAAATTCAAACTATCGGTCCAATCCCTATATATAGAGGATCAAACATTTATTACAAAAATAGAAAAGAAACTATCTTTCTAAAAACATTTCAGAGAAGAAGATGGAAGGCAACAGCCTGCGGCATGGGTAGTAAAGCTCAGGTGACCAATTCAACGCAATGAAGTGCAGAGGGAATATAGGCACACTACATCCCCGCATGCTAGAATAATGGCTCCATTGTAGCAGCTGTGTTTCCTGGTGCTGTAATGATCACTCCGCCATAGCTGATCCTCAATAGTCCTCCTTGAATGTTGTTGACGACTCTCTAGCCACTTTCTCTCCTGTCAAGTTAGTTATGATACAGAAATATTCTTGCAACAAGCTTAATCAAATTAAATATCTAGATATTAGAACATAGATTTTGATGGTTTTATGAAATATTGCACTATATGTATAATATTAGCAAAATATGTCACAAGCATCTACCCATGGTTCATCAGTTCTTTTTGGCCTTTATCACAAGTTTTTAACTGGTTAGACTCTCAAATGTTTTGACAAAAACTAGAACAGAGTATTAAAATTATACAAAACAAAAGCAATAATTTAGCCTTATCATCTGCCCCTTGGTTAATCAAATTATTTTCCTCAATCATTGCACCTTCTAGAAATTGAACTATAGTCACCAACTTCAGTTCTTCCCCTCCTATGGCTCTTAAAGGAGTAGTAGAATCTCCTTGTTTTTTCTCAAACTTCCCTTCTGTGATCTTCCTGCATCCTGTCAAGTCTGGTAGCATTGATATCATACAAGGGCCAAAGGAGCATGGGCGGCTGCATTGTGAGCAGACACCAGAGCTCCTACCTAATTTGCCTACCTAGTGCTATGTACTTTGGTGCCCAGTGTATATCTTCTTCAAGGTTAATGGGGCTATGTGGTTCTAATCTTTTAAATACCTCTGATAATCTGCCCCATCTACTTCTGGCACCAGTTAAGGATCTTTGGAAGACAAAGTAGGACATGCTCTAATATTATTCATAAAAATCTATTCTTAGTTTAAAATTTTTATCTGTAATCTCCCTTTTAAAATTCCCATATGTGAGTTTAAACCAATCCGTCAGGAATACTTTTGGTTGACTTCTTTCTGCTCTTAATGGTAGGGGTTCTATCTTCTCAAGATCTTTGTAATTCCCCAACTGCCTATCATAGTTGGCCTCGTTGTGCATCCATGACATCAGAGCTCTTAGGTTTATATCCCCTATGTAAGGCAAGGGATTCCATTCAGTCTCTATAGGGATGATGAAATTATGGACGTACAACTCACAGAGTAGGTTTTGTTGCCAAGATGGAAGTGTTTGGTATAACCCATAGAATTCCCAGGCTTATTTGAACTCTGCATTTATATCCTTGAGGGTCATCATCAACTAGAATAGAAGGAATTTTTCTTTGAGATAGATAGTATAGACCCTAGGTGGAGGTCTACAAGCAATGACCTCATCAGTTAGTTTAAGAGCATGGTCAATTCTTTGTTTCTGTTTTGCCAACTGATCTTTCAATTCTGCAATTTCCTTTTTCTGTTCTGTTATTACTTTTTGCAATTTCTTTTTCTCTTCTCCATTTAGAGTGGTTGTCAGCACATATTTATTATATAACTAAAAAAGAAGCATTTTGAGATTAATCGGACTACTGCTTTCATCTTGGTTATTCTTCTTCCTTTTTTCTTTCCATAATTTCTCTAAGGATTTTATTAACCAAGTTCCCTTATAAGAAACTAAAGCATTTCTTTAGCAAGGTATCTAGTGAGTTGTATGGATTTCTTCTTCACACATTGGAACATCCTGATGGATGATTCCTGGGTCATTCTAACATACATTTGGCTCATCTTCACACTCCTCTTCTAGATTTTGAGGAATGTTAGGAATCTCAGACTGACTAGGAGAATCATCAGGAACAATATGGATAAGAGTTTCATCCTCACATTGTTTAGGGGAAGAGGGCTAGCTTTTGGTGGGAACTTTAGGAATCTGCCCTCTCATCCTAGGGCTTCTTCGTACAAGATTTTCCTCAACTTCAATGACCTTTTTCTTAATAACCCTTTTTTTTGCCTCTGCTGCAGGAGTAGTGGCTGCAGGAACTGATTTCATTCTCTTCTTTCTTGAGAATTGAGGGTTTTGCAGTTCAGCTGCAGGAACCGAAGTTTCTCCTACTATCTTCCATTTTCCTTTGGTTTGGGCAGTAGTAGGTATATTTCTCATGTGAGCTGTTAAAGGTACATTTTCTTGAAAATTCTCAGTTTCTACCCCTTGGTTATTTTGTCGGCAACTGAATCAGGGGAGACTACAATATCTTGATTATCTTGCACATTAGGGACAATTTGAGGCTGAAGGGTTTTATGATGGATGAAATCTACTCATGTCATAGGGGAGGCATCCCTAAGAGATCTTTCTATGAGTAACTTAATAAGGGCATGGTGGGTAATAGAGTTGTCTTTCCCTTTCTGGGTTTCTTCGGCACTAATGCACAGCATATTAAAGAGAAAATTAGGTGCATTCATTGGGATATTATGTCGTATATAACTAAGAAACTTAAAATGATGCGCATGTAAATTAGAGAATCGCCCTTCATAGGTGAAATACCTTATAATGGGAATAGCCAAATCCTAGTATGGTGGAGGAATGGACATCCTTTTGCATCCCTGGTCAGTGATTTCCAATGGAGGGTCTGCTAGTAGGGTAAATTGAGCCCTGGTTGACCTGGCATCATGGGCATTGGGATGATGTTCCCCTGCTGCTGGTAAACTGGTTACTTCCACTATTCACTCCTCTATTCCAACAACTGGTAACCCCCATACCGTTGCATGGCCCTCATCAAATGTGTTCAAAAATCTTGCTGCTGCTTCATCATCAAACTCCGTCAATTTTAAGAAATACCCCAGCCATTCGCAGGCAATAAATTTTCTTACGGCCTCTACATCGGCTAGTAAAATATTATGAACCACTAGTTCATGCCACTGCAATTGGCCCCCCATTTTACCAAATTGAACCTCTACTTTGTTCTTGATAATTACCTTCTTTCTTTTGAATTTTAGACTAATTCAAGTTAACCCATAGACCCTCTTTCACATTCTTCTGGTATTCTTGATGTGAACAATAATAATGTACTTTTAACAGAATGAATCATAGATATTCATGCGAGAAAGAGTTATGTCATGGTTTTAATACTGGGTCACATCTAGTATGATAGTTAGGGGTTTATTTGGAATAAAGGCATGACATCTGACACTTGTGTGATGTGGCAGTTGGATTTTAATTAAGACAATGTCAGAGTAGAGATTTGGGGATCTTTTAATGAGTAAATAGAAATGACACTTTTTAGAAATTGGCACACTTCCCTACCCCCTATGAAATATGGACAAGTGTCCTCACTTGTTTGACTTGGCAAAAGGTACAGAACTGGATTAAGGTGGCAACGATACATTTATTCTAGTATTCGATATAACCAACTATATCTATGCACTAAAAATGGAAATAAATTTGAAAAGCTCGTACCTATTAATTGATCATCGCACGTGGTAGGAAAGATTGGCGAGAGTGGAATGACGGTGTCGGTAGTCGGCATGCGTCAATGCACTATCTCTTTATTGAAAGCATGGAAACATGATGATGTGGAAGGTGGTTGGATGAAAGATTAGGAAATGAAATGGGGTGAAAAAGAAGAATATAGGAAATGAATAGAGAATTTGAACTTTATGTAATCATAAAGTTATTATTATGGTCATGCGTCGAAGGAATGCTTATTGAAGTGCTATTGGAAGAAGTTTGACACTCTCTACTGCTACAGGAAGTCTTCTTTCGTCTATGGCTTGTGGTACAAATTTAGTCTATGGCCATTGACGAGTAGCTTGAAGTGGACAGGGTTGATTTTTGTCAACTAGACTACTCCATTTTTAAATACATGGCTTAATTCATATGGACCCAGCCATCGTGTTTGTAGCTTTCCTAGTATCTCTTGGAATCTGGAATCATATAACAATGCCCAATCTCCAACTTTGAATTGCTTATTTTTGATGTTGGAGTCATGCCACTTTTTTCTTTTCTTTTGGAAAATTTATGTGTGCTACAAGGCAAACTTGCACATTTCATCCAAAGAGTTGAGATGTAGCAATCGCTCTTTCTGTGCTACAGGAAGATCAATGTTTAACTCCAGTGCTATTCTTAATGTTTTGTGTTCAAACTCAATTGGTAGCATTGCTATTTTTCCATATAGTAGTTCAAATGGAGTGAACCCTATGGTGGTCTTCCATGTTGTTCTATATGCCCAGACAACTTCTAATAGTCTACTGCTCCAGTCTCGACGATGCAAATGAACTGTCTTTGTTAAAATTGCTTCTATTTCCTGATTTGTAACTTCTTCTTGTCCATTGGCTTGAGGGTGATAGGGGCTTGATTTCCAATGTCTAATATTATATTCCTTCATGAGCTCTATTATCAGATTAGATGTGAATTGTGTACCCTGATCAGTAACAAGTTCTCTTGGCATGCTATATCTAGTAAATATTTCTTCATACAGGAATTGAGAAACTTTATGATCTCTTGCATGCTTCATTGCTCTGACTTTGACCCATTTGGTCAGGTAATCTGTGCATACCAGAATGTATGAATTCCCATTGGATGGAGGATCTATTGGACCAATAAAGTCCATGCCCCATTTATCAAATGGTGTTACCACCACCTGTGGGCTTAAGGGCATTTCATCTGATCTTGTTGGTCGATCCATTCTTTGGCATTTGTGACACTTTCTTGTATAACTTGCTGCATCTTTGTGAAGTGTAGGCCAATAGTAGCTAGTTGTTAAAATCTTCTATGCTATTCATTTGGCTGTAAAGTGCCCTCCACATGGTTCATTGTGACATGCATGAAGAATGTCATATGTCTCATCTTCTCTCACACATCTTCTCATGACTTGGTTAGGTCCAGTGTAAAATAATATGCTATCAATCAAAGAGAAATGGAAGCTTTTCTCCACAAGAAGCTTCTTTTCCTTATAAGAGAAATGTGTTGGAATTTTATTAGCTGCAAAGTAGTTAGCTATGTCTGCATACCATGGATTGTATACATCAATATGAAACAAATGTTCATCGATCAAAGTGGTATCTTCCGCAGCATGATGAAGTCTAGATAGATTATCTGCCACCACGTTTGCTTTCCCTGGCTTGTCAATGATTATTATATCAAATTCCTACAAAATAAGGAGCCATCTTGCTAACCTGCCTGTTATGGCAGGTTTTTTCATGAGATACTTAATTACTGCATGGTTAGTATGAACATATATAGGATAACCAGTCACATAATGGCAGAATTTGTTTAGAGCATAAACTACTGCTAACAATTCTTTCTCAGTCACTATATAGTTTAACTCTGGTCCATGTAGACTCTTACTGATATAATAGATTGCATTTTCAAGGTTTTTAGTCTTCTATCCTAAGACAACACCT
>MU227964.1:980440-1002415 GCA_018584345.1 Thuja plicata | reverse complement strand
TGTACAGAGGACTAGCTATTTGACTAAAGTTCTAGATAAACCTCCTATAATAGCCAGCGTGACCTAGGAAAGATCTGACTTCTTTTTTCTTAGTAGGAATAGGGAGTGTGAGAATTACCTCTATCTTTACAGGGTTTACTTAGATTCCAACTTCAGAGATAAAATGTCCCAACACCACTCCTTCCTGCATCATTAGATAGCACTTTTCACTGTTGAGAGACAGGCTATATTCCTCACATCTGATTAGTACTTTCTCCAAGTTCTTCAATGCTTCCTCAAATGTGACACTGAATGTAGTGAAGTCATCCAAGTAGATTTCCATGCAATCATGGGATATATCAGCAAAGATGTTGATCACAGCTCTCTGAAAGGTAGTAGGGGCATTGCATAATCCAAATGGTAACACTCAATAGGCATATGTGCCCCAAGGACATGTGAACATGGTCTTTTCTTGATCTTCGGGGGCAATACTTATTTGATTGTAACCACTATATCCATCCAAAAAGGAGAAATATTTCTTTCTATCCAAATTATCCAAGACCTGGTCAATAAAAGGAAAAGGGAAGTGGTCCTTCTTTGTAGCATTATTTAATTCTCTGTAATCCACACATATCCACCACTTACCTCCTTTCTTAGGTACAATTACCAATGATGATACCCACTTGCTGTCAAAGATTGGGTAGATGAATCCAGCATCCAACAACTTCTGCAACTCTGTTTTAACTATTTCTCTCAGTGCTGGATTTATCCTCCTCTGTGGTTTATGAAGTGGAAAACTTCCATCATTGATGAAGATTCTGTGGGTGTAGACTTTTGGGTTTAGTCCCTTCATATCTCCATAATACCATGCAAAGTCTTTTTCATGCTGACTGAGGAGCTTTGTTAACAATGCCAACTGTGATTGGGACAGCTTGTTGTTTACATGGAGGCTTCATCCAAAGGATAGTTCTACTATTGTTGTTAGCTCTGCCATTAAAACTTCAGGCACTGGACTTCTTACTATTTCATTTTCCAGTAATTGATCAATCATTTCAGGGTTTGGTGGAGGCATACAATCCTCATAGGTACATAGCTGTAAAATAGAAATTTCTGAAACATCTTTAGCCACAACACATTCATTGGTTAGAATTCTCTGTATCACATCATCTTCCTCTTACATCTTTAGAAAAGATTTTCTATGCAACATCATGAGCTGGGCTACTGAATTAAGCTCCTCCTCCTCATCTCCTAAGTCTAGCCAAATAGGTTCTTCCAAGTCTAGCTGGGGTTGGGCAGGAGGATAAAGGGCTAGTTTCCTTATGGCTCATCCATTTGAAATTGTCATACTACCTAATCTACAATTAATTTTTGCATCAGTGGTGGCTAACCAAGGTCTTCCCAAGATTATAGGATGGCCAACAAAGTTTACTTTAGGTGATAGGATGAGAAAATCAACATGATACTCCCATGAATCTAAGGTTACTATCACATCTTCTGTGAGGCCCTCTGGAGTAACAGTTGAACTATCAGCAAGTTGTAACACTGTGGCTATTGTTCTTAATCCTTCTATGCTTAGCTTATGCATTGTATCTTTAGTCATAACATTTATTGCTACTCCCAAATTAACTAGAGCATTTTTCACAGTCTGTCCATTTATCATCAGGTAAACTACTGGAGTACTAGGATCTAAATACTTGGGTATTACCACCTTTCCTAACATGATATCTACTAATTGACCTACAAAATGTACTGTCTAAGGGTCTTTCTTCTTCTGCCCTAGCTTCTTAAGGAATGCTTCCTTAATAGCCTTTCCATAAATAGGTATATCGTTGATAGCTTCGAATAGTGGGATTTGAATATTCATATTTTTCAGCTGCTCAATAATATCAAATGTTTCTTCCTCTTGGGGTATAGGTTTTTATTTATTTAGCCTCTATGGAAAGGGTGGATTTGAAGTGTGGATAGTAGTTTTGTTGGGTATATTAGTAGGCTAGCTGGTATTTGGCAATGTGGCTTCTGGAAGCAGTGTTGCAGGAATGTCTGCAACTTCCATAATTATAGGATATTCAGGTGTGGGCAGGTTGGTACCAGACCTTAAATGAATATCAGCTATTTCTACTGAATAAGTAGGGCACTGTTGAGTGTTAGTAGTGTATGCTTGTTTCTGTTGTTTTTTGTTGTTTGGATTTGGCTGTGGTTGAGCAGGAAATTAGGTTGGCTTTGGATTAGCATTAGTTGCTTTAGGAGGTGGCATTATTATAGGTGGTTGCACTAGAGGTGGTTATTGTGGACTGCCAAAATTTTGGTTATGCCATTGTGGAGGGCCCCTCCATTGGTTATTTTGCTGCCAATTTCCTTGCGGTGGTTGCCATTAATTTTGCTGATTTGGCAACTAATTATTTTGCTAGTTTTGCCATTGGTTGTTTTTCTGATTAGGCCACTGATTATTTTTCTGGTTAGGCCATTGGGTATTTTTTTTGATTAGGCCATTGGGTATTTTGCTATTTTTTCCACTAAGGTTGAGAGTATTGAGAAGTGTTCTGATAATTTTGGTTTTGCCACTGATTATTATTAAAAATTGCAAACTGTAGAGGATCTTGTGGCATACCTTGCCGTGAATCCCATGGTCGATGTTGAGCAACAAGGAACACTTGATCATTGTCTCCTTCTATTTTCATGTAGTCAGTTGGAAAATGTTGGTTTTCCAGATTGGCTACCAGCTTACATCTAGAGTCTTGCTTATGTTTGCTGTAGTGTGGACAATACTCAGCCAGTTGTGATTCAACTTCTACATGCTTCTTCTCCATAGTCATTGTGTCAAGATGTGTAGCTACATCATTTATAATATCCTTCTTGAAATTCGTAAGAAAATTAGATATCTCCAGCTTTGAAACGCCTAAACCAATCCCTTTTGTGACTGTGGACCGGTATCATCTACATTTCTTCACAGTTGACCTTGAGTAGTTTTGACAGATTTTCTTGAGGTCATCCCAAGAGGATTGGGATATGTCTCCACCAACCATCAAGTCTAATTCCTCCAGACAGTTGTCATTTCCCCTCTCAAGAAGACAAGTTTTTGTGAATCTTCTGCCAGTACATGCTAGGGATTCTTCTACATTGTGTACAAAAAATGTGAAACATAGTTCTCCAATGTTTCATCTTATTTTTGAGACATCCTAAAGATGTCATCTCCTTTTGGGTCACTGCCTTTGCAATAATCTTTATATTTCTACAGAAACAACATCTACATCTCATCCTAGGTACCTACTGCATTGGCTCCTATGCCCATGAACCATCGTAATGCTGACTCTTTTAGTGTTGCAGGAAACAACTTGAGCTTATGAGCATCAGTATTATAGTCAAAACTTTGACACAGTATGTCAAACTCAAACAAGAAAGTATCAGGATCCTTAGTTATAAGTCCATAAAACTTTAGAAGAGCAGCTGTGGTTATATTCTTTAGATTAGCATTGTTTATAAAGCTTGGGAGATGAAATGAGAAAGTAGGATGTGCCATTACTTGAGGTATTTGACTGTGGGGTTGCTGCTGGAAAGGAGAATTGGCTACTAGATTGTTAACGTTAGGTGGATTTAGGCCAAAATTATCTAGAAAGATGGCCAAGATTTCTACAAAAGGTCAGAAGCCACTTACATCAAATGGTTCTGCTCTGGAGGAAGATGCTGCAGGAAAGTCGGGGCTTGCATCCTCAAAGGGTAACTCAACTTCTTCAACTTTCTTGTTCAAATTAGCAGGCTCTACTAGGAGAAATCTTTCATATTCATCTTGTTGCCTTTCTCTTTGATGCATGCAATTGAATTCTTCATGCTTGTGAAGCAATTTTTAGAGAGACAAATCTAAAAACTAATCTAGGAATGAAAAAAAATGACTCAAAAATGTTCCTAGCTTGACACCATCCCCGGCAGTGGTGCCAAAAATGAACCGCCTCACAACAGGTGTATAATAATCATGCTCAAGGCCTTTCTTAGGAATGGTTCATTCAATTTAAGTACTACTTTTCCCATTATGAGGTGCATTTAACTTGCCAACCCAAGGACATATACTTGAAATGGTCGACATGATATGTGCACTAGGTTCCTTAAGGAGTCATTATGCTTATGCTGTAGGAAGGTAAAAATGCATAAAAGAAACCTACACTAGTGCTACAGGAAAAAAATACATTTATCTTCTTACTGGAATGAATGCTATAAATTGCAACTCTACTGAAACCTATGATTTCAACCTAAAACATCCATTATAACTATTCTTGTAGATGCTGTAGGAACACTCACAAGTTGCGATGCTATAGGAAGAAATTGTAACTTCTATTTGAAATACTAGAAATGCTGGAAATATTAGAAATAAAATCTATTCTATTCTAACCTATTCCACCTCCCAAGTGGGCCCCCTTGGTTAGTTTCTGCTAAACTATGAACACATAATGTAAACCAAGAACTATTTCATTGCATTTCAAAAACTCATTACAGAGAAACAATATGTGGAACTTGAAATAGATTGTTGTATATCAATTTTCTTCCAAAAAATTCTATCTCTATTTTTTTCTAGCTAACTTCAAACTATCGGTCCAATCCCTATATATAGAGGATCAAACATTTATTACAAAAATAGAAAAGAAACTATCTTGCTAAAAACATGCCGGAGAAGAAGATGGAAAGGCAATAGCCCGTGGCGTGGGTAGTAAATCTTGGGTGACCAATTCAATGCAATGAAGTGCAGAGGGAATATAGGGACACTACATCCCCACGTCCTAGAATAATGGCTTCATTGTAGCATCCATGTTTCCAGGTGCTGTAATGATCACTCCACCATAGCTGGTCCTCAACAGTCCTCCTTGAATGCTGTCGACCACTCTCCAGCCACTTTCTCTCCTGTCAAGTTAGTTATGATACAGAAATATTCATGCAACAAGCTTAATCAAATTAAAAATCTAGATATTAGAACATAGATTCTGATGGTTTTATGAAATACTGCACTATATGTATAATATTAGCAAAATATGTCACAAGCATCTACCCATGGTTCATCAGTTCTTTCTGGACTTTATCACAAGTTTTTAACTGGTTAGACTCTCAAATGTTTTGACAAAAACTAGAATAGAGTATTAAAATTATACAAAATGAAGGCATTAATTTATCCTTATCAAGTGTAAACAACTCATTATTATGTTCACCTATGATTTTTAGTAAGTGTTTACCGATGGTGTTGCATTCTTAGATTTGTAACAAGTAAATTAATATGCATCTTTGGTTCATGCAGATTTTGACTATCTATCAATTTTTATAATGGATTTGATGCAAAATATGACTTGGTATAGTTTAGTTCCATACTTACTTGTTTAGCTTAAGTGGGGTTGGTGGTGTCACTAGATCCATTGGATGGGGTGTCATCATTTGCATTTCTTGGCCCAACTTCATCATTGCTTGAATATTTTAGCGACATTTTGTCTCTTTCCCTCTGGATATCTTCAATGGTGTTTCCATTGGGATAGGTGCTTGTTTCTATCAATCAGTCTTTGCAATCTTTCTTGAGGTGAACAACATTATGATAGTGTAAGCATGCCATTCCAGGGTTTGACCAGCCTCTAGACCTTTTGGTCCATGCTCTGATGTAGTTTGCAGCAATGTGACCATATCTACCACATGCCATACAATTTTTCCAAGTGTTGTAATCCCATACATATTGATTACCGATTCTCTTTGGTTGATAAGGAACTTCTTTACCTTTTGGCTTCCATGCTTGATTTTTCTTTTTCCAGCATTCTTCATACGTGTCCACATTCATCTTGCATGTAGGACAGTATTTGTTCATGTAGGTTTCCTTCTTTGTCTTTTCTATCTTGCTCTTGCATTCATAAGCCTTATGTCCCTTTTTGTTACATTTATAACAGAATCCTATGAACGAAGATGTAGGTGTAGATTTAGGAGTACCTCTGCATACATTTGATGTGTGCCCTTTCTTTCCACATTGCTTGCATGTTAGCTTTCTTGGTCTTAGATTTTCATAGACATTCTTTAGATTTGATGATTCTCTATTTTTGGTAAAGTCTATATTGTTGTTGTTGTTTTTGACTCTTTGTTTTCCTTCAAGAAAGTCATCCATTCTTTTATTGCTTTCTTTAGCCTTTCTAATAATCTCATTATGATGTTGCTGAATTCTAACCTCATGCTTTAGCTTTTCATTTTCTTCTCTTAGTTCACTGATAATCTCTATTTGCTTCTTGACTCATAAGGATAATCTAATTTGTGATATCATGGTGATGCTCAACATGTCTTTGAATTTCCATTTTGTTTTCTTGTAGTTTCTCTGAAATCTTCCTTCTATCATCAATAACAAGTGTTCTTTTTGTTTCAGCTTGTCTGGCAGAACTCATCACATCAATCATTCTCCATCTGGGTCTCTTGACCAATTTGTAGCATCCTTATTTTCTCTATCAGTTGTTGATTGATCTGCTTTAGATTTCTGATATTCTCTTCTGATGTATTACTTGCATTTGATCCTGAAGATTCAAAAAAATATGGAATCTCTTCTTCTTGATAGTCTTTTTCATTGTTCTGGGTAGCCATACCTTTTCTCTCATCTAGAAGCTCTCTCATCTTGATTCTTTCTTCTTTATATTGTTCATATAATATTTGTATCTCAAGATTTTTGTTCTCAATACTCTTATCAAGTTTGTACTTCTCAATTGTATGATCTATGCTCTTAAGCCTTTAAGCTTTCCAAGAAGAGACTTATCTCTAATACCAATTGTTGGAATTAATGTGAAGTAGTACTGAGAGGGGAGGGGTGAATCAGTACCTCTAAAAACTTTTAACACCTTTCACAATTCATCATTAGTAATTATTCAATTATGTATTACCAACTATTACTGTTATTCTTTCTTATGCATGTATTGTTTGTTCACAATCTTTAATAGTTTTCAAAAGTCATAGAAACATTCATGAAAATGATAAACACATAACACAAGATATGGTATCACAGAAAAATACTGTTAGGAAGTAAAAACTGCAGTGGGGATGGCACCCACAAAAATTCACTATCTGTAGAATGGAAGGGAGTCGGTTAAGGCTTACAATTTGATCACTTCTGATGATCTACCCTGTTAGGAGTATTAAGGTGGAGACCTATTAAGATCTACTCTATTAAGAGTATTAAGGTTGAGACCTGTTAAGTTCTACTCTGTTAAGAGCTTTAGCAACACTGATTTAAGTGTGCACTCAGTAATGAGATTTACAATAGGACGGTTAAGCACACCTTCCTTGAAAGGAATTCATTAGTGTACTACACTTGTTAGAATGAATAAAATTCTTAACCTGACTGTATGCAATCTACTATTTCTCATTTAAAGATCCATTCAATCTCTTACAATAATAATATCACCTTAAGTGATTGATGAATACCTTTTTTCTGCTTGTCGGTAGCCTCTGTTCTATTCTTGAAAACTGATTTGATTCTATTTGTGTTCTTCTAGATGAATTCCCTATTTGGTCTTTATTTTCTCTCCATGGCTACTACCTTCATTGATCAACTTCTATTCTTAATGGATTGAGTACCTATTTATACAAGTATTTGACCTATCTTGAAATTCACACATTACAATGTTAACTCTTAGATCCAAGGTTTACAACTTGACCTTGATCTTTAGTTTGAATATTTTAAAATAGTAAAACTAATTAAAACAATAATAATTACATTTCTTCCTCCACACAAAATGGATTTAAAAGAAAATCAAGAAGCTATAAATACAACTTCAGTGATTTATCTAACATGGAAAGTCAAATCCACTTTTTCTGGGATGTAACTAATTGTCGTTTCTTGGTCGTCGATTTGAACTTGTAGTCTATTGACGTTCCTTGACTAAACTATTTGTTGGGTTCCCTGTATCTATTGGGTTCCTCTCTTTGTTGTTTTGTCGGGTAGCACTATTGTTACTTGTCGGGTTTCTTATACCTTTTTGTCATTGGGTGACCTTGGCGTTGGATGGTGTTGTGCCCTGTCTGTTGGTGTAGAGTAAACTAATGGTGTAGATCATATTTTTCTCTAAGGATACTAATGGAAAATTTTAATGCCTTTAGGAGGTGCATAATATAATCGGTGTAAAATTACCAAAGGAACTCACACCTAAAATTTTTGAAATCAAATCCAACAAAGTTGACTTTAGTTCTTTAAGGAGTTTCCTATAAAAAAAAGTATTTAACAAGATTACTCAAATTATCAACTATAATATTCCAAAAGGATTAAAATAAATGCATAGGAAACCAGCCAGAGCCAAGTGCCTCATTTACTTCAAATGATAAAATAATAGATCTAATTTCCACCCCACAAGGAATAGAAATCATCTACTTTTGGATATCATCATTCATAATAGTAGGAATGACCCTACAGACGTCCTCTTGACAACCAAAATCTAAAGGATCATCTTCAAATAAAATATTAGAGAAGAAATGGACCTTTTGGCTATAAAATTTCCTCTTCTTTTTTAACTTTTAAACCTTTCTTCCAAATATGATCAATTCTATTGGAAGCCCTATGTTCAAGAATAGAGATATGAAAGCATCTAGTATTTCTATCCCCATTGGAGATCTAAATAGCTCAAGATAATTTCTTTCTAAAATATTCTTCCTCTAACATAATATCATGTAGTTGAGTCAAAATATTGTTCTCCTACACCAAGTAATCATTACAATATCATTCAACCCAAATTTTAGGCTATAATCCCTTACATTGTAGTTAGAGATTCGATTTAGAATTGAAAATATGCCCAAAATATTATTTATTTAATCTTATAACTCTTGTTTTAATATGAGCCAAAATATTTAAAAATTTGAACATATTCATACCTTTAATGTTAACATTGCACCATTCAAAAAATTTATCTCTAAGTTGGAGATGTTGAAGCCATATCGTTTCAAAATAAAAAGGGAATTTTTTTAACTGAGCTAGCTTCCAGAAAGAAACTAATTGTAACATGATCACAATTGATTTTTGTAAGGGCCAACAAAGAAAAAAATTGATCCAATAGCCAATCAAAGGAAATAAGATCAGGCTATCTAGTATAACTTGAATGAGATCCTCTCAACCATGCCTATTAGTCCAAGTATACTCATCTCCCACAAGATCAAGATCATGAAGATCTTGGTTATAGATAAAATCCATAATGTCATATTGTTGTCCTGAGAAGAAATAAAACCACTAAGATTCTCATTTCCTTCACATGAGGATCAAAATCTCCTATCACCAAACAATTATCATCAAGATACTAAGCCCTAAAAATATAAAGAGTTGACCAAAAATTTTCCCTATCAACCTTAGTCTTTGGGCATATATGCTAGAAATAATCCAAGAGAAACCAACATGAATATGAGTAAACTTAATAGAAACAGGCTTTGGATCCTCCGACAAGGCAGGGACACAATATATTTATGATACCAAATATAAATAATACCTCTAGAAGTAATTTTTCACTATTTAAATGAATAACATTATCCTTAAATAATCTAACTTTCATCACTTTGTCCATTTGCATTTTAGTCTCTTGAATTAGCAAGATATCAGGTTTATGATCTCTGACAATATTAGCTAGAAGGCAAGGCTTATGAGGATTATTCAACCCTCTAATTTTCCAAGAGATAATTTTAAAACTTTTATGGGTATGCTTCTCAAGCATATCCTTGTTAAGGTATTTTGTAACCCTTTAAAAATCCTTTGAAGATTCTCCTACTCCCTATTTCATTTGAAGGGCTTTCTTCCCATAGACCCTGTAAGACTACAATCATGTTCATTTATAATGTGAGTCAAGACCCCATAAGGAGGGCCTTCTTATTATTTGTTTAACCATGACAAATAATGAACTAGATTTTCAAATTTAATTCAAACCATTATTTTTCAAATTTGATCTCTTCATTTTTCTTGACTACCATGTTGAAATATGGGTTGTACCCTAAGGTGATCCAAAATCTTCATGAGAATTTTCTACCTTATTTAGAGTATAAAAATAACCAACATTAACACTCAAAGGGCTTGATTTCTCGAAATCCACATAAATTTTAGTATCCTTTTCTTTTTTTCTAGGTTATCATTCAGTTGAGAATCAGAAGAGAGTGATAACCTCATCTCTCATAGTATTATCCCTCTTCAAGGTATAATTAATCAAAAAGTTTCCTTGACTAATATAATTTCACAAAACAAGAACCAATCCGTCCTTCTTCTCTTTTCATACATTTTTCATTTTAATAGTGTCCTTTTAGGGACACGTCTTTTCCCAATAGATATATTTTTTAGAAATGAAGAAAAAAATAGAAGCATGTCAAACTCAATAGTCTAAGTCCATGTCCCTTGTTTAGAATGAAGGTCAATAGAATAAGGTATATTTGTAGATTGAACAAAAAAAACATATTCTAGAAAATTCCAAGAGCTTCTTAATAACCATCATATCATCAATGGAAAGTAAGAACCCAAAAGAACTTAAAATACCTTTAAAAACATCATATTTTGAGAATTCCAATGGCATCACATAAAGTTTAACCTACATGGGAACAACATCAAAAGAAGAATAAATGAAATACAATAAAATATCTCATTTATAAATGGTCAGGGAATCCATCCCCATGACCCAATGACCACCATAGAAAATGGTAGATAAATTCTCAAGAAGGGAAAAATAAAAATAGAAGAAACTCTTAGGCTTAGCCAAAACATCTACCTGCCAATTCACATTCCACTTCACCGTAAAAAAGAATCTAACCACATATATGTTTGGTGTAGGAACCTTTACTTAACCAAGAAAAGAGTTGGTTGCAATAGCAATATTCTAGTCAATAACCAAGCTAGGGATAGAAACAACATACTTGCCATAGGTTAGATTGAATACAATCAGAACCAGGAACTAGGAAAACCCAAAAGAAGCCCTGATGCCAAAACTATAAACCACTACTTAATTTATGGGCCCACTTCCTCTTTGGGAAAGTCCCCCTACAAATCCAAACCTAATATAAAATCCACCTAGCTCAACTATCATTTCACTCCTTCTATCAATAGTCTCATCTATCTTATCAGAATATATATGTAGCAGTTTGTCTATAGAACTCATGAGTTGATTAGCACATAAAAAAGGGAGAATACCCTCTATATCCCTACAAATCTCAAATGCATTGGACTACACCAAGATCTTCCCTAACTCCTACTACTCACAACTATAATTTAAGTTCAATTTTATTTTTGCAATTTTAATTTTTCAATTTTTTAATTTCTTACAATTTAATAAATGATACATGTGGACAATAAATTAATGTGTAGTGTTAATTGAAAAGGTATATAATTGTACTTGTTATTTTTTTTCCAAATTTTACAAATATTTGTTCTATAATCATAGAGTATTTAAGTTACAATAATTAAACAAGCACTATATCCCTAAGACAAACAAAAACCTATATACCCATTCTAGGGTACTATTATTTTCCTAGCTATCCTTTCTTCAAATATAAATTTAGTCTTTCCAAGGGTTGACATATGAGATAATAATTCTTAGTGCTTCTAACAACCTTCCAAAAACTGTTTTTAATTGTTGCTAGTCTTTAAGACATAGCAACTAGTAGCAAATTTGATTAATTAAAAAATATAACCACATTAGAAGTTGAATTGAGAATGAAAAACTAGCCTAAATTAATAGACTCGATTTATGAAAAAGTAGAGGTATTGTAATAATCTAATTGATATCCAATTCTATTTAGCTTTCATTTACATTTCCAAAACTATGAAATATGAAAAAATGGGATTTTCCGATCATATTCATAATTTTAATTTTTTTAGGAAATTAAAATGGAATTAACCCTTGGGAATTTCAATAGTATATTTGTTGGGGATTTCTTAGATGTTATTCAAATTGAGCATATATGTACTGGCATTAATATTTAATAATTGATGTCAACATCTTCCTACTGTTGGAGAGAGTATTCCTAGTCTTTTCATTAAGGTTATTTTTGTGGTATGGATACTATGTTGAATATTAGATGTTGTGATCATACAATTGTGTTTAGAAATGTCTACCTAATATTTTTCAAGTGGCAGAGGTTCAGATGATGATTTAAGAGAGTTATGATGAACTTATCAGAGACATATTTTTTTTTGTTTAGACTGTGACAATGTTTTAGTATTTGGATCGGTATGGATTGGTTATGAAATATTCTTGGCTTCTAAACTTGTGGCAAGTTTAGGACATAAATGTGTCTCCTCAGCTCAAGTGGTTCATGATTTGGATACTGGAAAGATAATTTTTTTATGACAATGGTTTTTGATTAGTGTTCCTAACGAATCGAGTAGAGAAGTGTATGGAATCTATGATAGATTTATTCCTGTTTATGTCTTTATATTTCATGTTTCTTTATGTTGTCTCTTGATTGTGTACTATTTATGTTTTTGGATCACATTAAATTATTTAATTAGTTTTGTGAATATCATGTGGCATGTTGATGTTCTTATGTGTTCTTGGTCAACTTTGGGATATAGCTTATTGTGAAGGATTATCTTGTGATCTAAAGATCTGTAGTGTGTTTGAATTTATGTTGTTATGGATCATTGCTATGTCTTAGCTAATATTTAATAGATCACATTGAGTATTGAGATGTAATGAATTGATGTTTTTTAATTATGTCCCTAGGAAACCTAGTTGACATAAAATGATGTAATGAATATAAATATGTTAACATTTGTAAATGTGAAAGTACAAGAGGATGAGTGAGATTGTATGAGAAGCTGAAGACAAGAGGTATGAGTGGAATCTTCAATTGAGGTAGATATTGTTTCACTTCATTACAAAATTTTTTATATATAAGAGATGTTTTTATTCTCATGAGATTGAACAGTATATCCTTTATGATTTGTTATCAAATATTGTTGTAAGGCAGTGAGCCTTCCTTGGGATTGAGATCCTTGTTATATTTGAGCATTGATCTCTAGGTTGTTTGCCTATATGATTTTGGATTCCTCTTTGTAATACTCCTAATAATCTATAATTCCTCTTTTTTATCAATTATTGTTGATTTACCCTAATAATGATGGTTTACTGAGCGGGGGGGGGGGGTGAATCAAAAAATACTAAAAATTAACACTTTAAAACTAAACCTCTGATTCAACTCGGTAACTAAAATAACAACAATAATTGAAACTTGTAAAGACTTCAAAAGTTTGATAAACAACATATAAAATAAGAAAATAAAATTCTCATTTATCAAGCATCACATGTAAAACCAGATTTAACGAGAAAACCCAATTTAGGAAAAACCTTTGTGGGAATTTTCACCCACAAAAAGAAATACTCTTTTGAAGTATGCTTGGTTTAGAGCCAATTTGGTTAAATATTCTAATTCATATTTTTTAAATGTGAAACTTTTAGGGGATTTACCTTAGATCTATTAATATCTTCACCCTCTTAGGAGTGGCCTAGTTAGATGGCCTAAACATTCATCCTAGAATGTTTCCTTTCTCAAGGATTCAAAAAAAGACTTATTAGGTCCACTCGGTGAAAATATTTTATGTTACAAAGATTAGTAAGCGACAATGTACTAATTTGACCTGTGATTCAATAACTATCCTTTTCTTGACCAAATTTCTTTTTCACTCTTTGAAACTACTGGCATCGACATCTCATCAGTCTTCTCTGGACTAGTTCTCCAACTCTTTCCATACTCTTCTTGGTAGCTCTTCAACTATTCAACTCACCAACATCTTTTTATAAACATAAAGACTCATCAATATATAGGCCTCTTTTTTTCCTATTAATCTTATTGATTAGGGTTTCCTTAATTTTTTCTTAGCCATCAGATCATCTCATATGAACTAATTCAATGTATCTATAATCCAGTTAGGCGGTTACCATTTCCTTGCGACTTGCACTTTTCTTCAAACTCACAACTTTCCTTTTTCAGCTTAATATCCATCTCAGATTTGAAGTTGAATTTTCATGATGATAGATCTTCTAACAAAATTCATCTTCATCCATGGCAACTTCTTGATCTCTATTCCTTCGTATTAAATTTGTTCAGATCCTTGAAATCAATATTTGTTTAAACTTTGTTCCGTGCTCGGTGACTCGGTGACTATCTTTTCTCAGTGTTTGAATTTTCTCAGTTACCAAAATTTCTCTATAAGTGACCTTGCTTAGTTTTCAAATTCTCTTAGTGAGTGTCTTTCCCTTTCTCAACCGGCTAACACTTCACTATTTGCTAACTAGGCATGTTCCATTTACCGACTTGACCTCTCTACTTTACCGACTTAACAACAACAAATGTGAAGCATAAAAAATTATACAAATAGTACCTCATCAATTTTTTTTATCTTTGTATCTTCCCAATTAAGTTCCTCTTAGAATGATATGGAAACTAAATATAAAACGTAAATCTATTACTTGACATCAATTATAAAATAACAATTGATATAACCATTCTATTTTCTTGTATTCTTCTGAACTTGGTCTTCATCATCATTACCATTAGTTGGTTAACAATATCCCTCTTTGGCATTAATGGAAACACTGTCAATTTATGATTGTATACTATGACCTTACCTTGCATGTACTGATTTCTCTTTGCACACATAAATCCTTTCACTACTTTAGGCATTACCTAAAGTGTAATCACTAGTATCAACTCAAAATTCAGATATTGTGATGTGTCCTAGAATTGATGCAACATGCCTCTTCCATTAATGAATGTTGGATATGGGTAGGACCCCTAATTTACCTCTTAGATACTCAAAATAATCCTTTGGTAATGGTGTGGTCAATATGTCCACTAGTTGTTCTTGTGAATTCACATATTCCAACATTACATGCTTGTCTTTTACTTGTTCTCTCAAGTAACATAAACTTGATAGATATGTTGTTTGTTTTTCAGTGCATTATTGAACTATTTGATATGTTTATAGAACTTGTGTTGTCACAATAGATAGTGACTAGATTGGTGATCTCCTCCTTAATGCCTTCAAGTAGTTGTTTGATATACAATTGTTAGTGAACAGATTTGTGTTTTTACAAATAACCTTTTAAGTTTACTCTATCACCCTTAAAAGACAAACTATTTCTAACAGTTGGGTAAGTGTCTTTTGTAATCACTTCCCTCTGAATTTTATAATAGGTACAGCTCCCTAATATGATATTCAATGAAATGAGATAATGATTTAATCGATTAGCTTTTAACCAAAAAGCTTATAAAGGCAGCAATATCATTCTTTGATTATATGCTTCTAAACAACTATGAAGTAAATATAACTAGATAATGAATAGGAAGGAAACACAATCACTTCAGCAATGGCATTTCATGAAAAACATAAATGACTTTTTGACTTAAGATAATAGATAACAGATAAAGTTCAAGATTTAGATATCATGCAACAACTGAAAAAGATATAAAACAAGCCAAACAATATGCCAACACAGGGCACCTTGATCTAGATCATAAACAACATAGATTCAATAACCTTCCTATCATATATTTAAGAAACTACTACACAGATAATTGTCTGAAATCTATTCTATTCATAACATTCACAATGTAAACTATAATTATCAAAACTATATCTATCAGTCAAAAGTTTTTCCGAACCCTTTAAAAGTTTAAGCAGCCAGAATAAATAGAAATAGAGCACTGAGAGGCCTCCCAAAAAACATGGCCTCTCGAGAAAACAGTTAAGTAACTAATCCACCAGAAAGAGGACACATGTCCTTAAAGTTTAGCATGATAACATAGTAAAAAGGAAAACTAGATAGCTGAATCAGGCTCCTTATCTATGGCACAATCCTCGCTTCTCGCTGGACTTCCTTCTTCATCAGTAATCAATTGAGTTGGCTTACATTCTTTATATTCTTGAACCAGTTCCTTCATGAGTGACAGATGTGGGATTTTGGAGTTCACTATTCGGGCCATGGAGGCATCTTTGTTCGAGCTCAGCTTCTTCAATTTCTTAGTAATATTGGACAACTGATCAACACACAAATAAATCATGGATTCAATCCTTCCTATCTGAGTTAAATCAGAGGCTTTAGGATGAATCTTTTCTGTGATAGTTTTAATGGCTAAGTCAAAAGCATCCAAAGCACCTTTCAATTCTTGCTCGCTAAAGATAGAGGGGTAGGTATAAGTGAAATTAATCACTTTCAACTCAGTTAGGGAAGCCTTTTAGATCTGCTTAGCTTCAACTTCATATTCCTTATTCTCCATAATGGCACTCCTTATTAGATAAATGTGCCAACTAATATTTTTCCTGAGAATGAAGAAATGAGACTCCTCGACACCTTTTAGCAACTTTTCTACACAAAATTTATTAAAGCCATGCCTCTCAATTTCCATAAATTTGGTCATTTTTTACACCCATTTTTCCTCATCTGTACCCCATACTTGGAATTGAGCCTACAACTCTCCTATCACTGTCTCAGTGTTATGAAGAATTGAATGTGAATCTTTAATGTATTGCCTACCATTATTGAGCACTTGAGCCATCCATTCATCAACTGAAGAAACCAAAGTCTACCCCCTTTAAAATTGATTTAGCAGAGTCTTACTTTCTTTGGAATTGGGATCAAACACTTGAGATGATTGAGACAACGGGGTAGCATCAAAGTTGTAGAATGTATTAATAAACTGGGAAAGTGAAACAATGCTTTGTTTCAACTCTTTCTTCTCTTTTCTATCTTGCACCGATGTAATTAGCATTTGTTGGGCTACTTCTTTGAATAGGTGGTTCTTCTTGGCTCTGTCCATTATTCCCAACTCAATTTTGGTCACCTAAAAATCCTCAACCACCACATCTTGCTTCTCTTCCTTTGGTCTATAAGTAGCAACCTCGACTGTCCACTTCCCAGTTTTAGCATCAACACACATGCGTGTTGTGATTTTCACTTTCTTGGATTTAGGGGCTTTCTAAGCATATTTAGTAACAATATCCTACACTAGAATTGACATAGGAATTAGACTCCACTTCCTATTAACTGAAGAAGATAACCATTTAGGTGTGTCACTGGTTGTTGCTAGTTGAGGACCAACTTTAACAGGAGTGTCCATTAAATCCAAGGTTACATCATCGAGATCAAAAAGATCTTTCTCGATTTGGTCATCATCCCCAATTTGATAATTCAAGTCTCCAAACTTGTCATCTTCCAGATTAACTATCTCTGTCTGCTCCTGAGTCATCTTCACCTTCTTTTGTGATCAAGATCATGACCTAGTGATGCGTTGAGGAGAGATCATAGATGAAAGCTTTGCAACAAACTTCATCTTAGAATCTTTCTTCTATTTCTTATCAGAGGAACCTACATTATCAGATGGTTTAGGCATATTAGAAACAAAGGGGGGAGAAAATAAAATTGAAGATTTATTTCCAGTCATTTTAGGAATAGACTGATCTATTTTTTCTTGGAGCCATTTCTCAGTTAATTTGAGAACATGCTACATTCTGCTTTTAATGTCATCTTCCTCCTCTTTCAACCAATCAACATCTACCTCTTCAGTATCCAGAAGTCTTTTGAAATTAGGCTCAATCAAATCAGAACCATCATCTGTTACGCCCTCTATGTTGAACTGTATTCTCATGGATAGAATTTGGGAAATGCAAAGTTTGCTATGGCTTCTGTTCATGACTTGGGATTCACTTGCACAATCCTCCCAGAAATCCTCTAAATGGGGAACTAGAAACATGTGAGACCTTAGACCTAGGTTGCCGCTAGCAAAGTTTTTGTTATCGAAGCCTGTTCTCTTTGTGTAGTACTTAAAATTGAAATGACCAAGGTCACTTCCAATACTTATTGCATCTTCAATGGTTAGACATGAAAGCTTTCCTAGCTATAATGGGAATATTTTTTCACCTTGGTCCCCAAGAAGGAAACATTTTAGCACAATGGTGAGCTATCTACATATTTCAGCAAAGATGAAAAAATCAAATGCATATCTTGGCAATTTGGTAGGGGCATCCTCAAAACCACCAATTCTTAAATAAGAGAACCTAGGGAATTGGATATAATAACTCCCAAACCTAGTCATAAACTGTTGAGCTTATGAGCTCATCCTCCTGGTCAAATCTCTAGACATTTCAAAGCAAATCTTACCCATAAAGGTATCATGAATTCTCCTGTAATTCTGAATCACATTATCTTTGCGAAGCATAGAAAAATATTCAAAAACACACATGCCATCAATCCAAGGCTCGTGAACCATGCCATCCCATATCCTACTACATGCTAGGCAATACATCAGATAAGAAGACATATAAAAGCTATAGCCAGTAAGCTTGGAACTATTCAATTGTTCTCTCATAGATTCTACAATTAATTCAGACCAATCCAGCTTATGTTTTCCGTCTAAAACAATTTCTCTATAGCAGAATAACCAGTCTAAAAACAAAGAAGCCTCAGGTGAACCTCTGACTCTATGCAAAATTACCATAATATCACTAATGTGTGGATGGATATGATTTCTGTTTAACTTCTTAGGTAAATGAGAACCTCCTCTTTGGGCATTTAATAACCAATGCTTAGCTATGGAAGTACGGTTCACATCAGCATTTGGCTTGAACTTAACTAGGGATTGGGCAGGAGAGAAAGCTGAAAAAGTTCACTCTTGGATTTGGAAAGCCAAAGCGACAATTTCTCTATTCACTACCATTAACACTTTGCCATTTCTTTTAAGAACTGACTCAGTTTGCTGGTCATTGTTAGAGTATTATTACCTTACACTTATTAATTAAATCATATTGATTTAATTATATAAGTTCCTGTTACTCTAGTTGCTTAAGCGTCACTTAGGTGCATTATTAATTAATTCTTAATTAAGAATTTGCAGCCTAGTTTTTTCCTTTAGGGTTTCTATCTCACCTTTTATAAGGTTGAGCTTTGTACTTTTTCTTAAATTCAGATGATATTTTTTGCTCTCACATTTTAAGTAACTTCTGAGTTCTTCTTTTTCCATTTGGTTGCTCCATTCTTTGTGACAGGTTTATTGCATGCAGCTAGATCTTGGAGTTGAATTTGATATTTCATCAGTTTCTACATGGTATCAGAGCCTTACTGCTGCAGCTTGTTCAAGTTTTTTGGAGCTGTGGATCAAGCCCTCTCTTTCTGGGGTTTTCTGGTGTTTTCTATATTGGATATGGAGGGTTGCAATTTTTTAGAGTCATTTGAGCCAAAATGGACTCCACCATTGCGTTCAGAAGGCCCGAGAGAGTCAAAAAACATATAAAGTTTAACTATTTTGGCCTCTGTGACGACAAGCAAAAATTTCTTGGCCTACTAGGACCGTACGGGCACGGATTACGAGAAAAAAATTAAAAAAAATTAAAAAAATACATTTTTCAGCGTGTTTTAGGGGCTGTTAGAGTGCGCCACCGAAGCGCCACCTCGACGCCGCCGCCACCGGCCCGCGCCTGGCCCACTTGCCAGCGCGCCGCAGCACCACCGAAGGGGCTGCGCAGTTGTGCCACCCGGGAGCCGCTCGGGGGCCGCCCTTGCAGCACCGGTGCAGCGGTCAAACCGACGGCCGCCACCGGCCTGCCTCCCCTGCCGTGTGCTGACATCAGCAGTGACATCAACGACCGAATTTTTTTCCGGTGATTTTTTTAAAAAAAATTTCCAGCAAACATCACCTTTTCTGGCAGTCGAAAAAAAAATTTCTGGCAGATTTTGACGGGCGTCAATTTTTGGCTCGTAGATGGGTGACGGTCATTTGGACTTCAAATTTTTTCCCGTCTTTGTGTTTTTCCAGGGGCACTTGGTTTTTTGGCCATATCTTGGGCATACGGTGTCTGTTTTTGGAAAATGAAATATCGTCGGAAAGGTGTTTCCAAGATGGACGTAATGATGCTGGTTTTGTTTTCTTATTCGATTATTTGAGTTCCTATTTTTAGTGTTGAATTTGAGGCTTCATTTTCCTTCCACTCTGCGTCCGGTGATCAGGTTTTTCTCTCATTTTTTTTGTGCTTTCAGTAGTTGATTATTTGTGTTGCACAGGGGATAGGATTATACATTGTGGGGGGTGCATTTTACTTTCTATAATTTCCTTTAGAAAGACACTTCTACTTCCGTCTTATTCTTCTTCCAATGTCAGACCCCTCTGTGGCCCGACTGACACCTCACAACTACCACACATGGAAGCCACACATGACCAGACTCCTCATGTCATGAGGTTTATGGTCCTGCCTGGATACAGTTCAGCTAGTTCTTCAGAGGCCTTATGAGGCTCTTATGCACAGAAACAAGATGGATGAGGCAATGGGCCTCATTGCCATGAATATTTTAGATGGGTTGTTGTTCCACTTGGATGGTCTGACTACACCTAGGGATATGTGGGACAAGTTCTCCACCTTGTTTGGAACCATGGATCAGTTCAGAATTCTCTAGATAGACGCAGAGTTCACCTCCTTGGCACCTGACTCATTCACCAACATTGAGGACTTCCTGATGAAGTTCAAGTCTCTTTGATCTATTTTACAGGTTGCTGGCAAGACAAAGTCAAATGATGAGTGTATCTTCCTGATACTCTCCAGGCTTCGTGGTCCGTATCAGATTTTCACTTCTACCTTCTACTCCACTATGGATGCACTGGGTGCACGACATGTTATGCCCTCTTTTGAGACCTTCTGTGATAGTTTAACTCATGAGAAGTCCAAGCTCAGTCAGATGGATTCTCTTATAGGTTCATAGTCACAGGCTTTGCTTGCCAAGTCATCTCAGGATACACAGAAGCCAAAGCTGAAGCAGATATATGATTCCTCTTCTCAGCACTCTCCTGGCCCACCATCTTCTTCTAAGAAGGAGAAATAGAAGACTCAAAACCCCACATGTTGCTATTGTCAGAAGGGTACCCATGATGAGTCACAGTGTTTTCAGAAGAGATTTGATGGCTATGAGAAATAGATTACAGATTTGCAAGCTCTCCTTCAAAAGAGCACTATTTCCTCTCCATCCTCTTCCACCTCACAGGGGTCTTCTTTTAAGTCTTCTGCCTCTTCTTCAACATCTGGACAGGTTTTTGGATAGGGTCATGCTTTACGGGCATCTGTTGCATCCCCTTCATAGGTCCCTTGGATACTGGATTCTGGTGCTTCTCACCATATGGCATCTTCTCAAGATTTGTTCTCTTCTTTTGAGACTTCTCTTATTCCTCATATTCTCATGGGGAGTAACACTATACAGACAGTCTGCAGGACAGGTTCAGTAAGCATTTAGGATGGCACATTCAATGATGTATTGTATGTTCCATCTCTCTCTGCAAACCTTCTCTCAATTTATCAGATTACACACAGTGGGTCAGGGAAGACAGTTCAGTTCACAGCCGATTCATCCTTCATCAGGGATAGTGTGACAGGAGGCATTATTTCTATAGGGATAGTTGATCACTCCACCCATCTCTACATCTTTTCTCACTTTGGTCCACCATCTCCATTGTTGGAGCATAGCTCTCCCCTTTTGAGAGAGCATCATGCGGTGCAGTCAGGTCGCTTGAACCTTTGTGTTGTTCTAGAGACCAGTGTTGTGACTGCCACACCTCATCCTGAGGAGTACTTTACTCTTCAACAAGATTCATCTTCAGCACTGCTTGACCCTTCAGCTCCATTCATCAAGCCACCAGGTCCAGTTGTTGAGGACTTTATAGAGGACATTCATCTCCTCCTTGCTGACAATGTCAGCACACCTGTCATACCTCTTACATTGGGGATTCCCTTTTAGGATCCTCATGTCTAATCCTTTGAGCATCAGCTTGGCCTTCCAGTGACACCTCATCTTTCGAGGTCACCTCTTCAGTGCCCACTTCCTTTCACTCCTCTACATTGGAGTCGTGGTGGGTTGTTCATTGATCCAGGGGTTCTTTCATTCTGGGGGGGCTTTGGAGCCTCGACCCGCTCTCACGGGGGGTTGGCAACACGCATTTTACTACTGGCTTTGAGAGAGTCTCTTGAAGTCATTCCTTTTGTCTTTGCTTGCTTTTATATCTCTTTTTGGA
>MU227964.1:967485-980390 GCA_018584345.1 Thuja plicata | reverse complement strand
AGTCTCTTGAAGTCATTCCTTTTGTCTTTGCTTGCTTTTATATCTCTTTTTGGAGAGGAGTTTTTCCCACTGGGTTTTCTCCTTTGTCTCCGGTTTACAGAGATTTCCTTGTACTGGGTACCTGATCTGGCCTTGTTGTCGGGACCCATTTCTTGCTTTCATAGTTTTGCTAGGTCAGCTTTCTCCCTGTGTTCAGCTTAAGGGGGGGTGTTAGAGTATTATTACCTTATGCTTATTAATTAAATCATATTGATTTAATTATATAAGTTCCTATTACTCTAGTTGCTTAAGCGTCACTTAGGTGCATTATTAATTAATTCTTAATTAAGAATGTGTAGCCTAGTTTTTTCCTTTAGGGTTTCTATCTCACCTTTTATAAGGTTGAGCTTTGTACTTTTTCTTAAATTCAGATGATATTTTTTGCTCTCACATTTTGAGTAACTTCTGAGTTCAGTTTTTTCCATTTGGTTGCTCCATTCTTTGTGACAGGTTTATTGCATGCAGCTGGATCTTGGAGTTGAATTTGATATTTCATCAGTTTCTACAGTCATAATATTTAATACATTCATGTACAAGCTCAGGACATACCACTACAGGAGGGAAGCAAGTGGCTATACATAACCCACTACTCAAAATTTCCATAGAAGGGACATTTTCTTCAACACATGCAGTAAGCCTATCAACTATCCCTTCAACATAATACCTCTCTAAATTTATGTATGTTACAGTAGAATATTCGCACACCAAACTAGACACATTCCCAAAGAAATGAAATGCTGACTTCATTATTGCAAGAACAGACTGTGAATTGCTACAGAAACTCCCATAAAATTCACCAGATTTTAAATTTAAACACTAGAAGAGTGATAGCCTAACTTACTTTGATCTCTAAGGAAAATTCTATAGATGGAGCTCTGAAAACCCTTACCTCTGCTCTTTGTGCATACAGACAGCAACAACAGTTCAAAAATAATGAATACCAAGAAGGAATTTAAAAGAAACACCTCAAATGAGTAATTAATTACCAATAATTAAGACAATAATATCTTGAAGAGAGAAGTGACCGTTCCCACATGTGATCATTTACTACCACTTTATGCAAACTTTTATGTCGCATGAATTCCTCATTAATTCGACAGCTCAAACATGACTTAACCGCCACGAAAAGATACCTTCATTAAAGGCCTTACCTAAGTGGGGTCCACATCTGAAAATATGGTGGTTGTCCTTCATTTATACCACATGTCACTTTTTAAGATCCTTGAACACCCTTAAACACTCTTGAACTGAGTTCAAGGATGTTCATATGTGTTCACCATTGTTCAAGCCTATTCCTTAATATCTCGCCCATATTCTGGTACAAAGAGTCACATGCTTAACCAATAAACTTCCACCTTTGATCAACCAAAATTTCTTTATCTTGTGATCATGAAACACCTCCTTTAGAGAAAATGGTATTCACCTGCTACCGCTTCATAAAAATATGAACAAGCTTGAACACCCTTGAACACTCTTAAACCAAGTTCAAGGCTGTTCATAGCTATTCAAACTTGTTCAAAAGACACATTAGCAAAAGATTTTTCTCTTTTTAACAAGCAACGGTGAAACATAGGGGAGGTCCTTTCAATGGGATTTTAAACATGAGGGCTTAGGAAGCTTGAGATCCACAAAAATAACAAGGCGACTCTGAAAAAGGAACATTAAGGACAAAGATCAAGATTTGGAATAACAATAATATATGCACAATTCATAGTTGCAACAACATACTTAGCCTCGATAGTAGATTGTGATATACAACTTTGTTTCTTTCTTAACCATGTAACTAGTATTTCTCCTAGAAAAAAAGCTTCTTCTCTTGTACTCTTTCTGTCATCAATGTTTCCAACCTAATCAACACTAGTATAGATGTTCAAGTAAGACTCTATGCCTTTATTGTATAGTAGGATGGAATCCTCAGTGCCTTTCACATATCTAAAAATCCTTTATCTTGAGAAATATGTGTTTCCTTCATATCAGAATAAAACCTTGCAACATTCCCTACTACATGAGAAATATAAGGTTTATTGTTCACTACATATTGCAACTTACCAATCATGAATCAGTCGAGTATCTCTTTTAATTCATTTGATTCATCCTCTTTAGACAAATTGCAGTCAGTGACCATCGGTGTTCCTACCAGTTTTGAGTCAGCCATACCAAGGTCTTTAGGACCTCCTTGATATATTTGGATTGTGTAATATAGATCCCATCCTTTATCTGTTTAATTTGAAGTCCAAGAAAGAATTTAATCTCTCCAATCATAGACATTTCAAACTCATTTCTCATCTCCTCAGCAAAAGATCTGCATAATGTGTCATTGCCTCCAAAGATAATGTTATAAACAAATATCTCAAAAATTAAAACTTTGTTAGTACTATTACATTTCAGATACACATTGTTTTTTTACTCTTTGAAATCCCATTTTGACTTGATATGAGTGAAATCTTTCATACCATGCTCAGGGTACTTGTTTCAAGCCATACAGTGCTTTATGTTGTTGGGAAACCATGTCTTCATTAGTATTCTCAGGAAGTTCTTCAACTTGTTCAATATACCCTTCCTCTTCAAGAATACCATTTAGAAATGAAGACTTAACATCTATTTGATAAACTTTAAATCCCTTATAAGCCACATCTACTAGTAGAATTCTTACTCCTAATCTAGCAACATGTGCAAAAGTTTCACCATAGTTAATTCCTTCTTCTTGTGCATACCCATTACAAACTAATCTTACTTTATTTTAGATTACATTACCATGCTCATTCAAATTATTTGTGAAATCTGTTAGTGTTTTTTCTTGCTAGGCCTCTAAAAGATACTTGAAATCTTAAACAACTCTATGAAACCCTAATGCCTTTTGACACTATGACTTAAGCAAGGGAAAAACACTAATTGATGAGGTTCTTGGTAACACTGGGGATACCTATTACCACCTCCTTCTTTTTTGAGATCCACTGACTCAAGTAGGTTTTACCTATGAATGATTAATGTCTTAACAGTATCTTTACAGTGTATTGAACATTATGTGTTGAATGCTCTATTTTAGATGGACATGTATATGACAATACAGATGACTATAATTATTTTGGGGATAAGCTTGACAATCCAAATCAATATCTTGATGATAATAGACAGCAACATGATTAAGAAATACATTCTTGTTTCCTTTTGCAATTCTTGTGAATTTAGGAGGAATAACCTATTTGATTTACTCTTCAAGAAATCAACAAGCTTCAACTATGAACTTTAATTACACAATTGATTTTACCAAAATACTCTGAAAATGATTGATTTAAATAGTTTTTAATGCTTGGATGATGATAAATCACTTGATAAACTATAGACTAGTGCCTATCCTTGGGAAAATAGAGTCAAAAGATGTAAATCCACAGAAAAGTATGAACAAGAATACTATAGGATGCCTTACAACCTACGTACAACTCAGATAAAAATGCCTTGCAAACTTATCCTATCACTTCTACAATATTGTATCAAATCCTTAGTTGTTGTAGTACTCTCTGAAACTACTCACAAAGTTTAATTCTCCCCTTAGAAGAAGCTTGCAAATAATTAAATAGCTACCTTATAGCCAGTATGTTTAGCATGCCTTAAAAATTAAACATAAAAGAGTGCATACAATAAGAAAAGAGACAACAATGATGTAAAATGAAATTACACTATATCTTTATTCATATATTCTACTTCAAGTACATATAAAGGCTCAAAAGCTCAAAACACAGAGAGAAATCAAAAGGTCTGTCTTTACTTATATTTCATCTCTCTTTTACAATTACAACTTTGGTCCTATATATAGGTCCTTAACCATATTGGAATCTATTATTTTAGGATGCAACAAGCTTCAGATGGTTTAAGGAACCTAACCCTAAAAGAATAGAAAAAGACAAAACAAGATAATTTAGAAGAGGTGGGAGGACAAAAATAGAGGATGTAGATCTGATATTCTTTGTCTCTTCTAGAATCTAGCACCTTTGTCTGACAATATTTAGGGTAGATTCTTATGGTTACATTAAGACTGAGTGACTACCATTACAGGCTAACCTACACTCATTTCTATTTATAGCTAACCTCCCTATGCTCATTGATTAGGCACCAAGTGTTCCCTTCTAGTCCTCATCTAGAATTTCCTCTTCAATTATAGTCTTCTTCTTCTTTGGCCTATTCATCAGCTCCCATGATGTCACTTCATCATTTTTTGGCCACTTGAAGTCTTGAGTACCCTATACTTATGCCTTTTGTTGCTCCCATCTAACATCAGTAATGCCCTTAACATCCATTAAAAACTTATTAATGTCAGTTTTTGCCTTGAATGCTTCATCTAATATCATATTAAATCTTTGAATATCCAAATTTGATCCCAAAATAAATGCCTCATTATTAGGCATTTTTCTGTCAAATTCATTCCTCTAGGCATCTAAGGCCTTTACCTGATCATCTTCTCCTCTTAGGGAAGGAATAAATCTATTAAAATCTGTAGAAAAGAGACTCAATTTAACCTCTATTTGATTCAATTTTCCCTTGAAGAATGAGAGAGCAACATTGACCTTTTTGATCTCATCTTCCACCTTTGTTACTATCTCTAGCAAATCTAATCTTAGGGTTTGCAAAGATGCAAGCTTTTCAAACAACTGCACCCTGGTAGAACATTTGGTAAAATAGGGGTTGAAAATAGCAAGATACCCCATTACCTCTGTATGCAAAGCTGGAAATTTATTATAAGCATTTAGGACAACATCAGTCTTATCCTTCAAGACTTCAATCCTATGTTTTAGAATGCCCCTTAATGCACTCAAGGAAATTTCATTCTTCTTTCCTCCTATATCATCCTTTTCAACCACTTCTTCTGATTTTGCCTTATCTTCAATTTTCAAAGGTTGTGGTGGTGCAGGCACATACACGACCTCAGGCTTCTCCTCTAACTCCTTCATTAACCTCTTAATCACTTGATCTTGTTGGTGATCTTGTTGGTGTATCAGGATATGGCACATTTCCCAGTCTTTGGCCAATGCACTTGTTTCTTCTATCAATGTGCTACACTTATCAGATACTTGTTTAGTTTTGTCTTCATTTAAGTGTGCCCAATGTGTCATGATTTGGGATATTTCCAAATCCCCTATATTCTTCATTGTCCACACCATTTGGTTGCCTACCATGTTTTCTTGGATATTTACTAGTTGAGGTTTCTGATCCTTTGGGTAAAGGCTCCACATTGCAAAATCTTGAGACTTTGGGCTATACCCAAATCCTTTGATCACATCTCCCATTTGTACCTCACTAGCCATCTTTAGATCAATTTTCTTTCTTATCTGATCAATTATGAAATCAAATGCCAAGTCCCAATCCTTAGCCAATAACATGCCACTATCTAACACCAAATTTCTATCATCTTCAGGTGAGATGTCCTCACTATCAGGGTCATAAGATTGTAGGGCCACTAGGGCCTCATTTGTTATTGTCTCTTCCCCATCAATAGTCAACTGAGCTCTAATTTTATCTTTCTTGTACCACCTTAGGAAGTCTTTAAACTCCTCAGTCTTGATAAAGTTATCATCATTAAAAAACTATTGTTGATGTATCAGCCTTTCATCAACACAAGCCTTAAGAGGCAATTCCACATTCTCCTCCATATTAGGCTATTTTTCTTGCCTTGACTAATCAATTTTCTTAGGTTATGGTCATATAACCTATATCTAGGCACTAGGGCACTTGCTTTATCCTTTTTCTTTTCTTTCCTTTCAACTGAAGGCTGGCTTATTTCCATTTTTTGCCTCTTGGCAGAAGGCTCTTCTATATCATCAAGTTGTGTGGGCACTGTTAAGTCAACAATGTGGCCTTCAGCTCCCTGCAACTGTGGTATCTCAGCAACATCCTGCTGAGGTTGAACATATCTAGTAGGACGGGCATAGTCACTGTCACTATTACTATCATACTCAAATTATGAATGATCTGGCCCTCGGGCACCTTTCCAATCAAGAACAGTGTCTAGTTGTTCACTAAGTAGATAATAATTATCAATCATTGATTTTATTCTGTCAAAATATGGCAGATTAGGGTAAAAACCTCCAAAAGCTGACCCATTTCTTTTGATTTGTCTTTCAAGGTTTAGCAACTCTTGAATCCTTGTTCTCCTTCTCTTTATATCATCTTCATAAAGAATATTTCTTGTTGCGTCCTCTTCAATACATTCACAATGGATATTTGTATTGGGGATTATGGGAGTATATAATTTTCTGACTCCTACCATGAAGCCTTCAGGATCAATGTATCTATATGAAGCTTCCCCTATTCTACAACCTTCCAACGACTGGCTAACTGAGTCAATAGAACCTTTTCTAATAGTAAAATGTGAAATTCTAAACTATCTAGGGGTTAAGGTCCCCTTCCTGTGTGGTGCAAAGTGCTCATTATCTGTCAATAATAATTTCCATATAAATTCCATGTCAGCCACTCTTGTTGGTACATGGTAAGGTAAGATATGAGGTGGATGTATACATCCATATACCCTTATTATGGTATAGTTCTCTTCTAAGAATAAATTTCCCCAATTATGGTCTCCCTCCCATTTATCCAAGTATTCACTAGGCCTTAGCAGTTGCATAACCTTAATTGGGACCCTTGTCCTGTTGGTGCCCAGGCTCTGTACTATCAGATAAACAATCCAATTCAAGAATGCACAGTAATCACAATCCCTAGATGTATAATTCCAAATCTTTACCCAGAACTAGATAGGATTAGCTGCATCTTGATAAAACCTATGAGGGGTCAAATTACTTACATCCATGATCATAAAATTAAAATGCAATAGGAGATGCATGAGGATGGAATAATTTAAGAACTTGGGTTCTTTCTCCTAAGGTTCCTCCATCTTCTTCTAAGTTTCTATAAATCCCTCATGCATCTTGTCAATAATATGTTGAATATAGTCATAGCTGGTGCTAGAATGTACCTCCTGTAGGTCCAACACCATCATCAATATCTCAACATTGATTTTTTCTACTTCCCCATCTATCCCTAGCACTCTACATTAGGCATAGGTGATGTACTTAATGTAGAAATGCAAGTCCTTGAAGTAATAAGGGCTTGTCCCAGATATAGGATCAAGATATTTTCTCACCTCCTTAAGCATGTGTTTCTACAACTGTCCCCTAGCAATACTAGGCTTCAAATTGTACCTTGCCTCTTGCTTAGTGATCTCAATTCTAGTGGACATTGTGCTATACAAGCCAAAAGCTTGCATAAATGAATTCCTATTAAGGATGAGTAGGGCAGTGCCATCATTCCTTTTAATTGTCTTAGACATGACATCATAATGACTGGCGAGGCCTAATAACAAATCTACATCTATGTAGACATCAGGAATAATTAACCTAGCCAAGCCACAGGTCCAAGGGTTTTAAATTGGGATAGCTTTATCAAAATATTTATAAAAATAATTAAAGCGGGAAAAACCAATTGTTCCCAGAGTATCAGCATCCCTGATGTTGCAGTAGTCATCTGTAAGCACATTAGCATTTGCTCTTTTGTTCTAAGTTGAACCAGGAAGCAATCTGAGGAATTCATTAGAGTGATTTCATTTTCCCTTTGCCTCTTCTTCTGCCTCTTCACTTCTTCCACTAGTTGAAGTTATACTAACTGCTCTACTCATGTTTGTTGTGTTTGAATCCCTTTTTCTTTACTGATATTGAAACAAATCTCTTTCCAAGGCTCACTTTACTCCTCTGTGCACAATTATTAGAAATTCAAAGCCTTTTAATCAATGGAAAACTCTGCAACTTTCTAATTTCTTCTCTCTTCTCAGAATACCTAGAACTTCTTCATTTTAAAATTCTAAAAACAAGATAAGTTAAAATGAACTTTCAATCAGCTCTTTATGGTAACAATTCCAAGTACACGGCTCATCATTTGAAAAAATCATCAATTCATGTCTTCAATTCAGCATGCTGTGGAATTAATTGAAAACCTAGCTGTAGTTCCATGAGTGTGACAGGAAATCAAATTCATATATCTGAATCCTGATAAAAACCTTATAAAATTCAAAGGAGATGACATGTCTTTATGTGATTGGCTCTCTGTCATACATCTCAGCTATCTTTTCTACGTAGTAATCAATATTCAAGCTTATTCATTGGACGCTGAATGATTCACATTGTTATGTCAGCCACTGCCACCTTTTCTTAATATTTGATATTAAGTGACTATGCGACTATGTATAATCTCATTGTCACTGACCCAAGTCTTTAACCCCTGATTCTTCTTGAGACTTAGAAACTATGTAACATTCCCTGTCTTGGTTAACTAAAGTTACTTTCTAGCAATCACGTGACATGAAGAAATCAAAGTGGCTAGATGTTAAAACTAACTCAGATCTTATTCGGAGACTTCATGACTGATAGTCATCTTTGGCTTTCATGGTTATCTCCCAATCGCTGAGTGTTTACTTTCCTTTACGAGACCCCGCAACTACCCTTAGTCACTTAATCGTTGAACACCAATGTTAAGTGTCAAATCCTTCAGAGACAACGCGATAAGCACTTTACCCTTCGTTTCATCTAGAGACTATGTGACATACCCTTAACTCTAAGTTGCAAGTACCTTTTCCTTTGGGACCTTTTATTTAGAGACTTCACGACCACTATAGGATCTTTGAATCATTACATCTAATGGCTCTCGCTAAATCACTGAGTAATCTATCATACCCTTAAATTCTCTAGAGACTACGCAACAACAAAGACCTTTATACTTAGTCTCTTAATCACTAAATAGTCTTTTTCCATTTGGAGACCACGCGAAAAGCTCATTAGTCAACTCACCTTTGGACACGTGTCTCATTCATCACTTGTCTCTGCATTGCTGAATGGAAAGCTAACTCAGCATTTCAATCTGGTGACAACCTAACTGTGTTTCATCTCAAAATGCATATGGTTAGTCATGAAGTCTCAGCAACTTTCACTTAACCACCACTCTTTCTGGAGACTACACGACATGAAATTTGTACTACTTACTTAACTACAGACCAATCTAGCGATCAAACGACACAAAGAAATTACCAAGTTTCATGATGAACCACTAACTTCTGATCTTTTCTCACGACACCATCACTTATCTGTGGGCCCTTTCACAAACTGCTGACCTTTTTGCTCATTCAGTGACTATGTGACATGAAGAGCTCCGCCAAGTCTCTTAAAGTTAAAGGAATATTCTAATTTTGTGAGAGACATCCTGACACAAGCTAATCGCCAAGTCTTGAGGAAAAATGGAATATGCCATCCGGATTACGTGACTAGGTGACCAAGCTTTTAAACACATGATTTAAGTGAATCTCAAAAAGTAACGCCAAAATAGAATTAAGATAATCATCTTAGGTTTTTTTCTCATTTTTTCCTATAAGACAAGACCTAGGTTTTTGAGGCTTTGTATTTTTACATGGATTCTGACCTGAAAACCTAAAGATTTCAACAGGGAAATGACAAATAAACTAAGAGACTTATTTTTTTAGGCAAGAGAGAAGTACGAGGACCACAAAATTTTGGAAAACAGACTAGAACTGGGAATACAACCAACAGTGGCTCTAATAAGGATTGACTAAACATAGTTTATGGAAAAGAACCACAAAATCTCTAGTTGCAGACCTCTTCAAAAAATAGAACAAAAACACCAAAGAAGAAAGGGAAATATTTACATATGATACATATTCACTTGTGCATTGCTTTGATATTTACTTAAAGAAAGGTTTTAAAAATTTCCCATGCACAGGCAACTCAAAAATTTATCCCTCCATATTCTTTAATAAATATGTCTTTACCAAAATTTTCTAAAACAATAAAAGGTCCTAGCCATAAAGACTCAAACTTCTTGTGTTTATTTTTGTACTCTGCCCTTACATTCCATTGGAGCACTAAGTCACCAACCTGGAACTTTCTCTCATTAGCCCTAGTATCAAACAGACACTTCATCTTTTGCTGTAATTTTATGTTTTCTCTTTGACTATTTCTCCTTGCTTCATCCAATTCAATCAACTATGTCATTCTATCTTGCATATTGTCATAGACATCTAAATGTTCTTCTTGTATAAATTGGCATACTGGTAATAGATTTTTAATTGGAAATCTTGATTGTAAACCATATACTAACTCAAAAGGAGACTTACCAGTTGCCTTCTTGAGTGTTACCCTATCAGCCCAAAGAGCTAATTTCAATTTTGTGTGCCATGTTCTCTTATTTTATTCCAGAGTCCTCTTCAGTATCTTCAATATGATTTTATTGCTAGACTCAGCTTGTCAATTAGCCTATGGGTGATATGGGGATGAGTATGATATTATAATCCCATAAATTTCATAGAAACTTGTCATTTCTTCTGATCTGAAACTCATAGCATTGTCCATTACTAATTTACTAGGCACACCAAACTTGGTTAAAATATTCTCTAAGAGAAACTTAGTAATCACCTTACTTGTTGTTTTCCTTGTGGGGCTAGCTTCAATCCATTTAGTAAAGTAATTTGTGGCAACTAATATCCAACTATGCCCTGCACTTGACTTCTCCTAAAATTCACTAATAAAGTCAATCCCCCACATAGCAAAAGGAGCATCCGTACTCATTGGATTTAGCAATAGAGCACCTGCAAATTTTAGTTTATTTCAAAACTTTTGACATGGTTCACATATCCTGACATGTATGTAAGTATCTTTGAACAAAGTAGGCCAATAATACCCTGCCCTTAAAATTTTATGGGTGGTGGTTTTAGAAGAAAAGTGACCTCCACATTCTCCTTCATGCATCTCAGTCGAGACTGTCTTAGCTTGGTATAAATCAAGGCACAACAATAGTAAACCATTCTTATCTTTCCAAAACAAGTCACCTTGGATCAGAGTATACCTCTGAGCTTGCAATTTCAGACTCCTCTTCTAATTTTTAGACAAATGATTAGGAAATTTAGCATTTTTGAGAAAGAAAACAATATTATAATAATATGGTTGCCTTTCTATACTAGTAATGGCTTGGTCATGTATTTCTGTCTGATTTAACTGTTCTAAATCCAAGTTCTCCTCTATCATGAGATTTTCCAAGCCTTGTCCTCTTATTAACTTGGTGATATTGATCTCAAGATTGAATTCTTGAATTCTTGTAATCCACTTACACCTCTTACCAGTTACTTCTGACTGTGTAAGGATATCCTTCACTGCTGAATGAGGAACATAAGCCTATACCTTAGCACAAACCAAATGGGGCCTGAATGATTTCACAACCTTTACCAATGCATAAGCCTGCTTTTCCACTATTTCATAGTTAAGTTCTGTAGCCTGCAAGGATTTACTGTAAAAAGCTATGGGATGTTCAAATCCTTGTTCATCTTTTTGAAGGAGAATAGCAGCAATTGTATGGAATAATGCAAATGAAAACAAAGAGAAAGGCATAGTATAATCATGATATTTTAACACTGGAGCCTGTTGTACTGCTTCCTTTATTTTTTCAAATGCCTGCTAAGCTTCTTCATTCCAAACAAACTTGGCATCCTTGTTTAATAATTTTACAATGGGTTTCACAATTTCTACAAAATTTACTATGAAGCTTCAGACTGAGTTTATCTTCCCTAAGAAAGACTGCACACCTTTCAAATTCTTTGGAGCAATCACCTTTTGAATTTCTTCTACTCTCTTAGGGTCTATTCTTACCCCTTCTCTAGATACTATATGTCCCAGCAACTTCCCTTTTCTGACTGCAAAATGGCACTTCTTGGGGTTTAGTGAGACACCATATTCCAATGCTCTGTTAAAAATCTTACCCAAGTGATCACAATGATCATTAGCCTTTTTGGAATATGCAGTTAAGTCATCTTGATAAATAACCATGAATAGGTCAATGAATTCTTTGAAAGAAACATCCATAGCTCTCTAAAAATTTTCCCTTGCATTTATTAATCCAAAAGGAATTCTGATATACACATATGTTCCCCATGGAGTAGTAAATGTAGTTTTATATTTCTCTGACTCTCTGACTAAAACCTGGTTGTAACCTGAAAAACCATCCATCATTGACAACAACTCACAACCAGTCACGTTATGCAACATTGCTTCCATATTGGGCAGTGAATAGTTATATTTCAATGAAGCAATATTGAGGTTTCTAAAATCAACACATAATTTGATGTCACCATTTTTCTTTCTAACTGGAACTAGATTTGATACCCATGTTGAATGTCTAATGGGATGGATTATCCTAGCATCCTTGATTTTCATCAACTCTTGCTGCATCTTGGGAGTCAACAAGGGGTTAATAGGCCTTTTTTTCTGCCTAAATGGCTTTACATCTGATTTCAATGGGATTTCATGTTGGAAAAGGTCTTCTCTATATGCTTTCAATTCCTCATATGACCAAGAAAAGACATGTTTGTATTTTTTGAGTAACTTGATCAGATTTGTTCTGATGTGAGGTGTTGGTGCCCAAAAACACTGAATTGAATTTCCTTTGGACTTGCCAATCCAATGATGGGAAATCCAATTATTTTTGGCCAACTAACGGGAATGATTGATTATGATCCTCTTCCCCTACGCTTCTGGCTCTGCAGGACCAAGGCGGGTGAACCTTCACCTGAATAGGCTTTTTATGGCAGATAACCTGTGTATGAAACTCAAATTTTTGTCTCTCAAAGTATGGCAAGGAACTTGAAATAAATATAACTAAAATCAATATATCATGAACTGTAAATTGAAATACTTTAAGCAATTGAAAGAATTTTTAGTAAATGTGTATGTAATTTAAAATGAACAGATAGATAAGATATCACAAAACTATAAACAATGAACTGAATAACTATAATCCAAATAATGATTAGACCAGTGCCTTATTCT
>MU227964.1:946663-963489 GCA_018584345.1 Thuja plicata | reverse complement strand
TATTACAAATTATTTTGAAAAAATAATAAACTAACTAAAAAAAATAACTACCTACTTTCGGATTTGGCTTTGGTCGAAAATCCAAAACATATTGTAAAATTCTAATATTTTTTTTGGAGATAGGAAAGTTAATTTCCCGAACTGGGTCTTTTTTATATTTTTAAAATTTGACCATCTTCATCCTCTGTCGACATCATCTTTGCAGCAGGTCTAAATTCTAGCATCTCTGAAACCTTCGCTTGTAGAATTTTGATTGTTTCTCTCATAGAGCTTCCTTCCATAATCCCTCAAATTTCAATTGAAAAGAAATATGTTTTTGTATCCCATTTAATGTACTTCATCATATTATTAATTATTGGGCATAGATTTTAGGATTCCATTTTTTAGAGTTTTATCACTTTATAGGACTCTAAATTTTGCCAAAAATTGAGAGCTCCAACATGAGGATCTAAACCTTTCCCAATATAAACTATTTGAGGACTATTTTCAGATCCTAAGTTTATCTATTCTAGATCCTCAGTCTTGGAATTGCTTAACTTTGATGCATCATTTTGCTGACTTATAAACAATGCTTCAAGCTCAACCAGTCCCCTAGGAATATGATTAGAACTTAATTGGACAACTTCATTTCCAAAGATGTAATCTTTTCCATCATCATGTTCTAGTAAGGAGCTACAATCTATACTCTAATTCTCATAATGGTTTAAGCATTACATGAACCTTAAAATATCTTGATCATCTTGGAACACTTGCTAGTTGTATATGTTGTCCAGAACAACTGGTCTTGTTTTAACTTCTAGTATTGATACCCCATGTAAGGTCAAATCATCATTTTTCAAAGCAACATTTGCTAGAAAATCAGCCATAATAGTTTTTGACCTTTCTAACCAGGTTATATCAAAGGCATCAAACATTTCAAGTTGATCCCAAATAGCATATTTGTACATTTTCAATCTATCCTTTTTTACAACATATTTGGATCGGACTTGTGCTATTACTAACTCAGAATCACCATAAACCTTTAAACATTTTATACCATGTTTAATAGCAATTTCAAGTCCAAATAATAAGGCCTCATATTCTGTAGTATTGTTTGTACATTGGAAGGCTAACATAAATGAGTACTTAAAAGTTGTACCTGATGGAGATATCAACAATACCCCTACCCCTGATCCTTCTTTAGAGCAAGCACCATCAAAGTACATCTTCCACAATCCATCTTCCTGTATGATTAAATCTTTTTTCAGAGGGCCAGTCTCATGATCTTGACAATAAAGTTCACTTTTTTGCATCCTGAAATTTTCCATGTCTATGTCAATGCAACAATTAACATTAGTGTCCTCAAATTTCTCTATCATGTGGGGAGTTCTACTCTCCCTTAAGACCTTAACATTCTCTCCAATAATGTTGAAAGTAGCATATGATAAATCATTTTGTATACTACCTCCCATTGAAGCACTCTATTTTCTTGATAACAACATGCTATAATGAGGTGGTATGTCCACCACAAGAACATTCATAGTCATCAGTACATCAGGGCAAACTGCTAGTCTATAAGGCATAGCCTCAATGGTTCCAATTATAAGGACCTCTCTAGAATCCATAGCTCTGCATCTCCCATAAAGTGTATCAACTTGTAGCCCCATTGCCCTCATGATCTCAACTGACATAACTATATTAGAGGCTCCTAAATCAATCATACAATTCTTGAGCATTTTATCATTAATTATCAATGAAAGAAAAAATGGGTCAACAACTTTTGGAGAAGAAGTTGCATTCAAGAATATTTGAGGAATTTCAAATTTCAACACCTCTACTTCATTTCCCTTGGTAGCTGGCTTCTTAGAAACATCTACTAGATTCTGAACCTTTATTGTGGGTACACTATTTAATAATGACACTACTTTTTCCTTATGTTCTTTAATCCTCATTATTTCCAGAAATGGAACCTTAACTATCATTTGGGACAAACATTGACCCATATCTATTGGAGTGTATCTCATATCTAAAAATTTTGATTTTTCAATAATGACATCATTTTCTTCATTGTGTTCTCTTAGAACTGACTCTTTTAACTTTTTGTTTTGTATCTTCTGTACAGGAACAATTTCTTCTTGTCTTTTCACATCTTCCTCTTGTACAACATTTGGCTCTATGGCTTTTGTAATAATCTTGACTTTATGTTTATTTACATTTTCACTAGGTCCAGCTCTTTTCTGCACATATTTAGTGTTTGTTTTATTTTTCTTTATAAAGACACCTGAGCGTTGGCTACCAGCACCACCTACCACCCTATTCCTTAAGTGGTAATTACTTCTAGCCTTATTCACTAGCTCTGCAGTGATTCTAGCCTTCTCTTCATCTGAAGCTTTTCTAATGAGTGGAATATCTTGATTATCTTGGGCATAGCATCTTATATCATCATCAATTTCCTCAGTTTCACTATCAGATAAGATCTATTGATGATGACCTTCCATCCTTGTTTGTGAAATATGATAATCATGATTTTCCTCTTCATTATCTGAATCTATGTCATGGCATGAATAGGTATTGGTCATACTATGATCACACTATTCACCATCATCATTCCCTTGTTCTTCACCTACTCTCAAGTCTAGAGAAACTATACATAAATCAGGGTTATGAGGGGCCTCACATGCTTCACACCAAATATCATCATTGCAAAAATGAATAAATTTTTTGTGAAGAGGGCCTGGAGTTCTGTTGTCTGTTTTATCTTTTCTAAGTATAGCAACTGGCTTTCCATCCTTGAATTAAGCCCCATAAGGATGGTTTTGCATCTTATTCTGAGGATTATAGGTAGCATTATAAGAGGGTCTATTATTCTGGGGAGATTTATACTCTTTGTTCTCTATTTCTTTTATATTACTCCTGCTAAACCTTGAATCATCCCTCCTATTTAATTTACCAGATACCCTTCTATTCATCTCAATATTGACTGCTATTTTATAGGCATTAGTAAGGGTTCTAGGATTTTTGTCCCTAAGAGCATATCCCATTTTAGAATCAAAAGTGTTCAAATAGGTTGCTAAACATACCTCTTTATCTAGCCTTATCTTTTGAAATAATTAGTGCATAGCTCTTTGAAATATGGTATTGAACTCTATGACTTCCTCATTGTAGTTCTTTTTAATATTATTAAACTCATTCAATCAAAAGCCTTTATTTGTTTTGTCTCCATATTGATCTTTAAATAAATCAATCAACT
This sequence comes from Thuja plicata, assembly GCA_018584345.1. NCBI lineage: Eukaryota > Viridiplantae > Streptophyta > Pinopsida > Cupressales > Cupressaceae > Thuja > Thuja plicata. Next base: position 960,260 of record MU227964.1, on the reverse strand, counting down.
CATCCATTGAGACCACAGATCCATTAGATAGGCTTCTAAACCACTCTCTTGCATCTTCAACTAAGGACTGAACAAACAATTTCATCAATACATCCTCATGAGTGATATTCAGATCATCAACAAAATCAATGAATTTTCTAAGATGTGTTTCACAAGATATAACATTATTACCTATGAATTTAGGGATTTTTTCTCCTATATCACCTACATCCTTAGGAAAAGCATTAGGCTATCCAGTTATACCAAAAAAATTAAATTGTTTGTACCTTTCAGTGTGCAATGGTTTTCTTTGAAATTTATCATCCTCCTTAGCAAAAGTGGCCTTTTTTTAGTAGCAGTAACATTTTCTGGTACAACATAAGCATACTTTGAGGACTGTAAAAAATCTATCTTTTTCTTCATTTCAATAGTGGCAACATCCATCTGAGCCTTCTCTAACATTTTTTCCATAGTTTCCTTTTCAACTCTTAATTTTTCTAAATCAATGTCCAACTTGGACATTTGTTCAGTTAAAGGCTTTTGAAACTTAGGATCTTGATTCCCACTTTCACTCATTTTTTGCTTTCCTTTATCCTTTTGTGAAATAGGAGCCTTATGAGTGACTGGCATTTCTTGGTCCCTCTGAGACCTCTCAGTATCTTTTATACTTTGAGCAGCTTTGAAGACTTTCTTTTGTTCTTATCCACATTCTTAGGGTCACTCTTTTTCTTTCTCATTTCTCTTTCTTTCTTCATTTGCTGAACCAAGGCTAGCTATTTCAAAATGAACTTTTCCTCATTTACCAACATATCAGAAGGAGCATCTTCTGAATCTGAATTAGAAGTACTAGCCTCTTCTCTTTCACTTGAAGTAGAGGTGACTATGGGTGTTTCCAATACTCTCTCAGCTACTTCCTCATATTCTAAAGTATTCACTTCATGAGAGTGTTGCTGACCTATATTTACTTCTCTTCTATTATTACCCTCTCTACCTCTCGGTGGGGTCTCATCCATGTTGACTGGATCTTTCTTTTTTCTCTAGGACATCTCCATTCTTGAAGATGATGGAAGTCCACCGTATAATAATTTCTCAGGATATTTTCTCATTCTTGACCTAGTATTCATTATTGAAAAATATTTACTCACTCTGCACTAATCTCAGAGATTTTCCTTTAGAGTCGCCACCCAATCACTTGGGATAAATGAATACTTATCAAATGAGAAATCTGGCTACAACCACTGGTATGATTTGTAAAAAAAATTTAATCTTTGAAACTCTATAGACTTCTGACTACTTAGAGATATTCTAAAACTTGTTTAAATAGACTTTATAATCTCTATTCCCCAGTAGAGTCACCAATTTGTTAGTGTTTTTCATTTCCAGGCCTTTGAAAGATACTTGAAATATTAAACAACTCTATGACCCCCTAATTCCTTTTGACACTATGACTTAAGCAAGGGAAAAACACTAATTGATGAGGTTCTTGCTAAAACTGGGGATACCTATTACCACCTCCTTTTTTGAGATCCACTGACTCAAGCAGGTTTTACCTATGAATGATTACTGTCTTAACAGTATCTTTAGAGTGGATTGAACTTTATGTGCTAAATGCTCTATTTTAGATGGACATGTATATGAAAATACAGATGACTATGATTATTCTGAGGATAAGCTTGACAATCCAAATCAATATCTTGATGATAATAGACAGAAACATGATTAAGAAATACATTCTTGTTTCCTTTTGCAATTCTTGTGAATTTAGGAGGAATAACCTATTTGATTTACTCTTCAAGAAATCAACAAGCTTCAACTATGACCTTTAATTACACAATTGATTTTACCAAAATACTCTGAAAATGATTGATTTAAATAGTTTTTAATGCTTGGATGATGATAAATCACTTGACAAACTATAGACTAATGCCTATCCTTGGAAAAATAGAGTCACAAGATGTAAATCCATAGAAAAGTATGAACAAGAATAATGTAGGATGCCTTACAACCTACGTACAACTCAAATAAAAATGCTTTTCAAACTTATGCTGTCACTTCTACAATATTGTATCAAATCCTCAGTTGTTGTAGTACTCTCTGAAACTACTCACAAAGTTTAATTCTCCCCTTAGAAGAAGCTTGCAAATAATTAAATAGCTACCTTATAGCTAGTATGTTTAACATGCCTTACAAATTAAACATAAAAGACTGCATACAATAAGAAAAGAGACAACAACAATGTAGAATAAAATTGCACTATATCTATATTCATATATTCTGCTTCAAGTACATATAAAGGCTTAAAAGCTCAAAACACAGACAAAAATCAAAAGGTTTGTCTTTAATTATATTTCATCTCTCTTTTACAATTACCACTTTCGTCCTATATATATGTCCTTAACCATCTTGGAATCCTTTATTTTAGGATGCAACAAGCTTCAGATGGTTTAAGGAACCTAACCCTAAAAGAACAGAAAAAGACAAAACAAGAGTATTTAGAAGCGGTGGGAGGACAAAAATAGAGGATGTAGATCTGATATTCTGTCTCTTCTAGAATCTGGCACCTTTGTCTGATAGTATTCAGGGTAGCTTCTGATGGTTACATTAAGACTGAGTGACTGCCATTATAGGCTAACCTACACTCATTTCTATTTATAGCTAACCTCCCTGTGCTCATTAATCAGGCACCAAGTGTTCCCTTCTACTCCTCATCTAGAATATCCTCTTCAATTACAATCTTCTTCTTCTTTGGCCTATTCATCAGCTCCCATGCTATCAATTCATCATCTGTTGGCCACTTGAAGTCTTGAGTACCCTATACTTGCGCCATTTGTCACTCCCATCTAACATTAGTAATGCCCTTAAAATCCATTAAAAACTTATTAATGTCAGTTTCTGCCTTGAATGATTCATCTAATATATTATTAAATCCTTCAATATCCAAATCTGATCCCAAAATAAATGCCTCATTATTAGGCATTTTGCTTTCAAATTCATTCCTCCAGGCATCTAAGGCCTTTACTTGATCATCTTCTCCTCTTAGGGAAGGAATAAATCTATTAAAATCTGTAGAAAAGAGACTCAATTTAACCTCTATTTGACTCATTTTTACCTTGAAGAATGAGAGAGAAACATTGACCTTTTTGATCTCATCTTCCACCTCTGTTACAATCTCTAGAAAATCTGATCTTAGGGTTTTCAAAGATGCAAGCTTTTCAAACAACTGCACCCTGGTAGGCCATTTGGTAAAATAGGGGTTCAAAATAGCAAGATACCCCATTACCTCTGTATGCAAAGCTGGCAATTTATTATAAGCATTAAGCACAACATTAGTCTTATTCTTCAAGACTTCAATCCTATTTTGTAGAATGCCCCTTAATGCACTCAAGGTAATTTCATTCTTCTTTTCTCCTATATCATCCTTTTCAACCACTTCTTCTGATTTTGCCTTATCTTCAATTTGCAAAGGTTGTGGTGGTGCAGGAACATACACCACCTAAGGCTTCTCCTCTAATTCCTTCATTAACCTCTTAATCACCTGATCTTGCTGGTGTATTTGGATATGGCACATTTCTCGGTCTTTGGCCAATGCACTTGTTTCTTCTATCAATGTGCTACACTTATCAAATAACTATTTAGTTTTGTCTTCATTTAAGTGTGCCCAATGTCTCATGATTTGGGATATTTCCAAATCCCCTATATTCTGCATTGTCCACACCATTTGGTTGCCTACCATGTTTTCTTGGATATTTACCAGTTGAGATTTCTGATCCTTTGGGTAAAGGCTCCACATTGCAAAAGCTTGAGACTTTGGGCTATACCCAAATCCTTTGATCACATCTCCCATTTGTACCTCATTGGCCATCTTCAGATCAGGCTACTTTCTTATCTGATCAATTATGAAAGTAGATGCCAAGTCCCAACCCTCAGCCAATAACATGCCACTGCCTAACACCAATTTTCTAGCTTCTTCAGATGAGATGTCCTCACTATCTGGTTCATAAGACTGTAGGGTCACCGAGGCCTCATTTGTTATTGTCTCTTCCCCATCAATATTCAACTGAGCTTTAATTTTCTCTTTCTTGTACCTCCTTAGGAAGTCTTTAAACTCCTCAGTCTTGATAAAGTTATCATCATTCAAAAATTGTTGTTGATGTATCAACCTTTCATCAACATAAGGCTTAAGAGGCAATTCCACATTTTCCTCCATATTAGGCTATTTTTTCTTTCCTTTCCTAATCAATTTCTTAGGTTATGGTCATATAACCTATTTCTAGGCACTAGGGCACTTGCTTTATCCTTTTTATTTTCTTGCCTTTCAACTAAAGGCTGGCCTATTTCCATCTTTTGCCTCTTGGCAGAAGGCTCTTCTATATCATTAGGTTGTGTGGCCATTGTTAAGTCAACAATGTGGCCTTAAACTCCTTGCAACTATGGTATCTCATCAACATCCTACTAAGGTTGAACATATCTAGTAGGACGTGCATAGTCACAATCACTACTACTATCATACTCAGATTCTGAATGATCTGGCCCTTGGGCACCTTTCTTAGCAAGAACAGTCGCCAGTTGTTTGCTAAGCACATAATAATTATCAATCATGCCTTTTATTCTGTCAAAATATGGCAGATTAGTGTAAAAAACTCCAAAATCTAACCCATTTCTTTTGATTTTTCTTCCAAGGTTCAGCAACTCCTGAATCCTTGTTCTCCTTGTCTTGATCTCATCTTCATCAAGAATATTTCTTGTTGCATCCTCTTCAATACATTCACAATGGACATTTGTATTGGGGATTGTGGGATTATATAATTTTCTGACTCCTGCCATGAAGCCTTAAGGATCAATGTATCTATATGAAGTTGCCCCCATTCTACAACCTTCCAACAAATGGCTAACTAATTCAATAGCACCTTTGCCAATAGTAAAATTTGAAATTTTGAACTGTCTAGGGGTTAAGGTTCCCTTCCTGTGCGGTGAATAGTGCTCAATATCTATCAATAATAATTGCCATATAAATTCCATGGTAGCCACTCTTGTTGATACATGGTAAGGAAAGATATGAGGTGGATGTATACATCCATATACCCTTATTATGGTATAGTTCTCTTCTAAGAAGAAATCTCCCCAATTATGGTCTCCCTCCCATTTATCCAAGTATTCACTAGGCCTTAGCAGTTGCATAACCTTAATTGGGACCCTTGTCCTACTGATGCCCAGGCTCTGTACTATCAGATAACCAATCCAATTCTGGAATGCATAGTAATCACAATCCCTAGATGTATAATTCCAAATATTTACCCAGAACTCGATAGTAATGAGGTCCATCTTGATAAAACCTCTGAGGGGTCAAATTACATACATCCATGATCACAAAATTAAAATGTAACAGGAGATGCATGAGGATGGAATAGTGTAAGAACTTGGGTTCTTTTTCCTTAGGTTCCTCCATCTTCTTCTAAGTTTCTATAAATCCCTCATGCATCTTGTCAATAATATGTTGAATATAGTCATAGCTAGTGCTAGAATGCACCTCCTGTAGATCCAGCACCATCATCAATATCCCTGCATTGATCTTTTCCACTTTCCCATCTATCCCTAGCACTCTAAATTAGGCATAGGCGATGTACTTAATGTAGAAATTCAAGTCCTTGAAGTAATAAGGGCTTGTCTCAGACATAGGATCAAGATATTTTCTCACCTCCTTAAGCATGTGTTTTTGCAACTGTCCCCTAGCAATACCAGGCTTCAAACTGTACCTTGCCTCTTGCTTAGTGATGTCAATTCTGGTGGACATAGTGTTATACAAGGCAAAAGCTTGCATAACTGAATTCCTATTAAGGATTAGTTGGGCAGTTCCATCGTTCCTTTTAATTGTCTTTAACAAGAAATCATATAGACTAGCGAGGCCTAAGAACAAATTTAAATCTATGTAGACATCAGGAACAATTAACCTAGCGAAGCCACAGGTTGAATGGTTTGAAATTGGGATAGCTTTATCAGAATTTTTATAAAAATACGTAAAGACAGAAAAACCTATTGTTCCCAGAGTATTAGGAACCCTGATGTTGTAGTAGTCATCTATAAGCACATTAGCATTCGCTCTTTTGTTCTGAGTTGAACCAGGAAGCAATCTGAGGAATTCATCAGAGTAATTTTGTTTTCCCTTTGCCTCTTCATCTGCCTCTTCACTTCTCCCACTGGTTGAAGCTATACTAATAACTCTACTCATGTTTGTTGTGTTTGAATCCCTTTTTCTTTACCGATATTGAAACAAATCTCTTTCCAAGGCTCACTTTACTCCTCTGTGCACAATTCTTAGAAATTGAAAGCCTTTTAATCAATGGAAAACTCTGCAACTTTCTAATTTCTTATCTCTTCTCAGAATACCTAGCACTTCTTTGTTCTGAAATTTTGAAAACAAGATAAGTTAAAATGAACTTTCAATCAGCTCTTTATGGTAACAATTCTAAGTACACGATTCATCATTTGAAAAAATCATCAACTCATGTCTTCAATTCAGAATGCTGTGGAATTAATTGAAAACCTAGCCATAGTTCCATGAGTGTGACAGGAAATCAAATTCATATATCTGAATCCTCAGAAAAAAATTATAAAATTTGAAGGAGATGACATGTATTTATGTGTTTGGCTCTCTGTCATACATCTCAACTACCTTTTCTACATAGTACTTAATATTTAAGCTTATTCATTGGACGCTGAATGATTCATATTGTTATATTAGCCACTGCCACCTTTTCTTAATATTTGATATTAAGGGACTACATGACTGTGTATAATCTCATTGTTGCTGACCCAAGTCTTTAACCCATGATTCTTCTGAAGACTTAGCGACTATGTAACTTTCCCCGTCTTGGTTAACTAAAGTTACTTTCTAGCGATCACGCGACATGAAGAAATCAAAGTCACTGGATGTTAAACCTAACTCACATCTTATTCAGAGACTCCACGACTGACAGTCATCTTTGGCTTTCACAGTTATCTCCCAATCACTGAGTGTTTACTTTCCTTTACAAGACCCTACGACTACCCTTAGTTGCTTAATCACTGAACACCAATGTTAAGTGTCAAATCCTTCAGAGACAATGCGACAAGCACTTTACCCTTTTTTTCGTCTAGAGACTATGTGACATACCCTTAAATTTGAGTTGCAAGTACCTTTTCCTTTGGGTCCTTTTATTTAGAGAATTCATGACCACTGTATGATCTCTGAATCATTACATCTAATAGCTCCCACTAAATCGCTGAGTAATCTATCATACCCTTAAATTCTCTGGAGACTACACAACAACAAAGACCTTTATACTTAGTCTCTTAATCGCTGAATAGTCTTTTTCCATTTGGAGACCACGTGACAAGCTCATTAGTCAACTCACCTTTGGACACATGTCTCATTCATCACTCATCTCTACATTATTGAATGTAAAGTTGACTCAGCATTTCAATCCAGTGACAACCTGACTGTGTTTCATCTCAAACTACATATGGTTAGTCACAAAGTCTCAGCAATTTTCACTTAACCGCCACTCTTTCTAGAGACTACACGACATGAAATTTGTATTTCTTACTTAACTGCAGACCAATCTAGCGTTCATGCAACATAAAAAAATTGCCAAGTCTCATGATGAACCACTAACTGCTGATCTTTTCTTGTGACACCGCGACTTATCTGTGGGCCCTTTCACAAACTACTGACCTGTTTTCTCATTCAACGACTACGTGACATGAAGAGCTCCACCAAGTTTCTTAAAGCTAAAGGAATATTATAATTATTTGAGAGACATCTCGACACAAGCTAATCACCAAGTCTCAAGGAAAAAAGGAATATGCCATCCGGATTACGCGACTAGGTAACCAAGCTTTTAAACACATGGTTTAAGTGAATCTCAAAAAGTAACGCCAAAATAGAATTAAGATAATCATCTTAGGGTTTTTTCTCATTTTTTCATATAAGACAAGACCTAGGGTTTCGAGGCTTTGTATTTTTACATGGATTCTGACCTGAAAACCTAAAGATTTCAATAGGGAAATGACAAATAAACTGAGAGACTTCTATTTTTAGGCAAGAAAGAAGTACGAGGACCACAAAATTTTGGAAAATAGACTAGAACTGGGAATACAACCAACAAAATCTATGTAGTAATGATTACATTCTTATCTTTTTGTCTCAGTACCAAAGTCCATGTATTATTCTTTTAAATTTGATCTATCTCTTCCTTCATTGATTTCATCTAGTCTTCACTTTCTAATGCATCTTTTACTTTTCTCGGTTAAAATTTAAATATTAAGCATGTGTTTTCTCTTACTTTGCTTCTTGTCAAAACTCTAGCAGTCTTTTTTACATAATTTTCTAGCATAGGCTCGGTATTCGGTGGTATCTCTTCATCCGCATCATTCGGTGAAATTTCTCACTTCTCATCTTCTTCCTCAGTTTGTGCTTTCGGTAAGGTGTCAGGAATCTTGGTTTGTACATAAACAAATCTTTGATAATCCTTAGGTTCCTTCTTGTTGTCTTCATCATTCTTTCTCTGTAAACTCATCAATCCTCACATTTGCACTTTCTATAATTTTGTTAGTATTCTAATTAAAACATTTGTAGGCCTTTCTCTTAGTCAACATTTATAGGCATTCTTTCATGTCCTTTATAGTAAAATTTACCAGCTCTTGCATCATTAAGAATATAGCACTTACTTCCAAATACTTTGAAGTAACTTATATTCGGTTTGTGTCCATACCAGATCTGGTAAGGTGTCTTGTTAGGGCCCTTCTTCAGGTGTACTTGGTTACGTGTATCAGAAGAAATGTTGACTTCTTCTCTCCAAAAGCTTTGAAAAATTCCATTCTCAATAATCAATGTTCTAGCACCATCCACAATGGATTTGTTTCTTATTTTATCTATATCGTTATGTTTTGGTGTTCTTGGTGTAGACATATGCCTCTTTATACCATGTTCATTATAAAAGAATGCAAATTTATCATATGTAAACTCTCCGCCTCTTTCAGATCTCATACATTTTAGCTGTCTCCCTATATATTTTTCAACTCTAGCCTTGTACCACATAAACATTTGAAATGCATCATATTTTTCTTTTAAAGACATAACCGACATCATTCTAGAATAATCATCAACACACAATTTGAAGTATCTATCTCCATAGTAGATTTTTGTTCTCATGGGACAACATAGGTAAGTGTGTACTAACTCAAAAATACCTTGTGTAGTATAATATTTTCTTGTAAATATTGATTTAGTGAACCTACCTACTTGACATCCTTTACACATTACATTCTCAGGTTTTTCTAGACATGGTAGACCTCTTACTCTATTTTTCTTACTCACTTTGATTAATTTGTCAAAATTAACATGACATATCCTTTTGTTCCATAGCGTTACATCATTGATCTTAGCAAACATACAACTCTTTATGGATGTATCAAGGTAGAATAAGTTACCATTAGATTGTCCTCTGATGGAAACTATACTTCCCTTCTGATCAAATATTTTAACCTTCTTGTTTTCAAATGTTATTCGGTGACCTGTATTATTAAACTGTGCAACACTCAAAAAATTGTACTTCAGGCCTTCAACCCAATAGACATCATCACATTTAGTAATGTTTAGCAGAATTATATAACATTTTCCCTTCCTAGGAAATGGGGCATCATTTACAAATCTAAAATTACCACTATTATGCTCTTTCTAGGTAATAAAATTATCAGTATCACTAGTCATATGGTGTGAACAACCGGTATCTATAATCCATGTATCATATTTACTTACTTGTGATATTAGATCTTTTTCTTCAATGTACATTTCTTCATCACAGTCCTCTTTAATAGAAACATAGACAACTTCTTCTTCATCATCATCAGTGTCATCATTAGATGATCCTCCTTCACCAATGTAGCATTTATATTTCCTTTGTTTTGAAAGTCTCTGAATCTTCTGAACTAGTTCTCACTCTTGTTGTTATCTATGTTATCTTTCTTCTCATTATTGTCAGTACAATTAGTAGCTATGTGACCAACCTTATTGCATGTAAAACATTTCAAATGTATCTTACCCTTGTACATTCCTTTACTTCTTGGTATTCTCCTAGCCAATAATGCTTTAAACTTAGCTTCATTCTTTTTATCTTCAACATATAGCTCTTCAAGCTCACTCTTACCACTATGAAATATTTCACTAGCACTTCTTGCATATCCATCACTAGATCTAGAATCTCTAGACTTTCCAATAGTTAAAGATGATTTGAATGCAAATTCAATCTTAGAAGTAGCAGATAAACTGTTATTAAAATATTTCAGCTCAAAAGCAGTTAACTTACCGAATGTAGCATCCAATGTAACAACCATATGTGGAATGGATCTTAGCTCTTGAATAGAAAACACTCAAATGGCATAGATAGGTAGCAGTGTTCTAAGAATATTTATTTTAACATATTCTTCATTAATGGTTCAACCAGCAACTCTAATAGCAAAAGCAATATCCTTTAGTCTTGTGTTGTGTGCTGCAATGATTTCTCCTTCTTTAATTATCATTGATTCAAACTTTCCTCTTAAGATTTCAGCCTTCACTTTATAAACATGTTGATCTCTACCAAAAACCAGTGTAAACCTATCTCACATTTGTTGAGCAGTATCAAATCATTACTTCTGTATGTTCTCATCTTTATCTTATCTCGTCAAGTGTCAAAGGACCAAATTGAGGAGGTGAGTACTCATTGTCAAGATGATTCAGTGCATAATTTCCAATACCAAATATATGAAGGCTCATTCTATTATGTCATGTACAAAATTTATTCCTATTCAACTTTGATGCTTCCCTCTTATACATCTTTGGATATTTAACTCAAGTAACTTTAAAATTAGCTTATTGAATCACTAGCTCTGATACAAATTGTTGGTTTACCCTAATAATGATGGTTTACTAAGAGGGGGGTGAATTCTAAAATATTGAAACTTAACACTGTAAAACTAAACATTAGATTCAACTTGGTAACTCAAATGACAACCACAATCGAAACTATTAAATACTTGACAAGCATGATAAACAACTTATAACATAAGAAAAGAACATTCATAGTTATCAAGCATCATATGTAACACTAGATTTAGTGACGAAACCCAATTTGGGTAAAACCCCCATGGGAATTGTCAGACACAAAAAGAAATACTCTTTTGGAGTATGCTAAGTTAAGAGTCAGTCTGGTTAAATATTACAATGCACATTTGTTAGATGTGACCCAGTTAGGGGATTTACCTTCGATCTATTAAGACCTTCACACTATTAGGAGTGTCTTAGTCAGAGGGCTTAAACATTCATCCTAGAAGGTTACTTTTCTGAATAAATTAAAAAAATACTTATTAAGTCCACTGAGTTAAGCGATTTTGTGTTACAAATATTAGTAAGAAAGAGTGTAATTATTTGACCTATGCTTCAGAAACTATCCTTTTCTTGACAAAATCCCTTGTTTTCTCTCTACAACTACTGGATTTAGAAACTCATCAGTCTCTTCTTTGGACTTTTTTTCCAACTCTTTCACTACTCTTCTCACTAGCTCTTCAACTATTCAATTTTCTAGTGTCTCTTTATAAACATACAGACTCATCAATATATAAGCCTTTGTTTTGCCTCTTAATATTACTGAATAGGGTTTCCTTCACTTGTTCTCAATGGTTAAATCATCTCATTTGAATTGATTCAATGTATCTGCAATTCGGTTAGGCGATTCACCTTGCCTCATGACTTGCACTTTTCTTGAAACTCACAACTTTTATTTTGCCTCTTAATCTCCATCATAGATTTTAAACTTGACTTTTCATGACCATAGATCTTGGAAAAAACTTTGTCTTTGTCCTTGGAATCTTCTTGATCTCCATTCCTTTGCATTAAATGCATTCAGATCCTTGAATTCACTCTCTATTTAAACTCTCTTTTATTCTTGGTGACTCGGTTACTATCTTCACTTGGTGTCTGACTTCAATCGGTTACCAACGTTGCTCGATAACTCACCTTGCTTGGTTATCAACTTCGCTTAGTGACTATATTTTCTTTTCTTGAGTGAATAAAACTTCATTGTTCAATAACTAGGATTTTTCTATTTATCAACTTGACCTCTCTACTTTACCGAATTGAAAACATCAAATGTTAATTAATTCTCTAATATTTGTTATCAACCCAATTAAGTTCCTCTCTGAATAATATGGAAACTAAATATAAACTAGAAATCAATTGCTTGACATCAATGAAAAAATAACGACTGATCTCAACATTATACTTTCTTTTATTCTTATGAACTTGGTCATCCTCATCATTACCATCATCTGGTTAACAGAGCATGATTGTATGAGAAGCTAAAGACAAGAGGTGTGAGTGGAATATGTAATTGAGATAGAGATTATTTCCCTTTATTGCAACCATCTTTGCATATGGGTATGTGCAAGATCATGGGGGGTCAAAAAGTGGCGATGTGAAAAAAATCCACTTTTCACTCATCCAAAAGCGCATGAAAGCACTTGTTGACTTTTTAGTAGGCTTGGGTGTCAGTACACCTGGGCAAACCTGACACCAAAGCACAAACCTAATCGGGTACCCGAAACCTGTGGCATAAATAAAAAACCTGTGGGCCAATTTTCTCATTTCTCCCATCACTTTAGGTTTCCAAAACGGCTAGAAATATCATATACACAATTTTTTTGGGTACCTGATTTCTCCAACAACAAATTTGACTCCACTGCTTATCCGGTAAGTAAATTCTTGTTATTTTTAGATTGATTTTTTTCATTTTCATGTTAAATGTAGTTTTTTTGGTAAAAATGGGGTTTTGTATTTATTTTGTTAATAATATATGAAATCAATTTGAAATTTATATTTGTTTATTATTTAATCAGGCATGGTTGACAACAATGAAGATAATAACCCTCCCCCGCCAAATAATGATCCTGAAAATAATCCAGAACCGCTTCAAAACCCTCAATCTTTAGAGGATTTGATACAACAGAATCTGAACACTATACGAGGCTTCAAAGACACATAAAAAAATACCTACTTGAGCTCCTATGCTTGCCACCCTAAATACCATTGTTGAAAACATTGACACCCTTACGCAACAACATAATGCTGCTCTTCATTAGCATGATGATATGCACACCCAATTTGATGACAGGCTTGACCATGATGGGATTGCTACCCTTAATATAACTAAGGAAGATATAGCCTCCCTTTTTGTTAATGCTAAAACCGGATTAAAAGTTGACCCTAAAAAGCCAAAATTATCAATAAAATGGAGCACAAACAAAGCAATGCGCACACACTTTTGGGATCGCTGGTGGATGGTTTTTGATAAACCACCCCATAGCAATTTGGAGCTCCCTTTTTATTTAATAAAAAAATTGTATGCTGAGTTTATGCTTGGTCACAATGTTAATTATTGGAGCATGAGGCCCAACATGGGCATAGGTGGAGGAGCTCCTCAGACTAGGCCATTTGCCCAGTGCAAAAAAGCCACTACCTTTTTCCCCCCCACTGATGTCGCACCCCCTCCTCCAATGCAGCATCCTGATATCATTGCAGAGGCTACCTCACAGAGTATTAGGGCCA
>MU227964.1:894470-905621 GCA_018584345.1 Thuja plicata | reverse complement strand
TTTATCAAAGGTTCTCAGTGAAAAGACATGCCCCTTCACAAGACCTAATCCCAGCAACTAACCCTAAAAATACAATTAAACCATAATAATGGTTCTTAGGGAAATAGTTCCCATACAATTAACTTGACTTAACATACTTTAGGTGCTTCGTGCATAATAATCCTACATTCAATTTTTGTGTAAAATTTGTATTATCTTCTCTCCTGATGTCTCATTCCTTTTGAACCTAAAATTTTCAGTGTCAACATGAAGAAGGCATAGTGGTAAGGAACAAAGCAAGATTAGTATGTAAAGGATATGCGTAGAGAGAAAGAATAGACTACACTGATACATTTGCCCCTGTGAGCAGACTTGAAGCTATCAAGTTGTTTTTGGCCTATGCAACATTCAAGAACTTTAAGGTATACCAAATGGATGTCAAGTCATCTTTTTTGAATGGTGACTTGAAGGAAGAAGGCTACATAGAGCATCCTGAAGGATTCAAACTTTCAGATAAACCATACATGGTATGCCAATTAAAGAAAGCACTTTATGGACTTAAACAGGCCCCAAGAGCGTGGTGAGAGAGACTTGATGGTTACTTAACAAAGATAGGATTCAGAAAAATAGTAGCAGACTGTAATTTATTCATAAGAGAGACAGATGAAGGATTGCTACTCATTTCTATTTTTGTTGATGACATTATCTTTGGAGGTAATGACAAACTTAGTGCAGAATTTGCCAAAGAAATGAAAAGTGTATTTGAAAAAAATAATGATTGGACCTATCAAATACTTTCTTGGATTGATTGTAAAAAAAACTGACAAAGGCATATTCATAAATCAGTCTAAGTATGTGAAGGAGATATTGAAGACTTTCAAGATGGAATATTGTAAACTAGTGAGCACCCCAATGATATCAGGAAGAAAGTTTTCTAAAGATGATGATTCCACAGTAGTTGACAAGACCCTACACAAGTTTATGATTGGAAAAATCATATATCTTACTGAATCTAGACGTGATATTTCTAATGGAGTTAGAATTGTTGGAATATTTGCAGCTGAACCCAACCAAAATCATCTAATGAAAATAAAGAGAATATTCAGATACTTAAAAGGAACTACTGACTATGGTTTATGGTATCCTAACTCAGAGAATATACAACTTAATGTGTACACAAATGCAGATTGGGCAGGTTCTGTTGATGACAGAAAGAGTACATCAGGAGGAGCATTATTTCTTGGAGACAGATTGGTCACTTTGACAAGTAAAAAGTAGAATTGTATATCTCAGTCAACAACAGAAGTTGAGTATGTTGCAACAACATTGAATTGTTTAAAAATGGTTTCAATCAAACAGATTATTAAAGATTTTGGTATTCAAATTGATTATCCTATTGTTATTCACTGTGACAACACTAGTACTATGAATATGTCAAAGAACCCCATGATGTGTGCAAAGACAAAACACATTGAAATCAAATACCACTTCATAAGAGAAACAGTTGCAGAGAAAGAAGTAAAGTTGGATTATGTGAGCACCAAAGAACAACTAGCAGATATTTTTACAAAACCTATATCAAAAGATACTTTTGAGTATCTCAGGGAGAAGTTGAGAGTAATTCCCTTTCCTAAGTCTGATTAGAACTTACAGCAAGAACATTAGTCCTTGGTGACTGATGAATGGTTGACTAATATACTTCTGGAGTAGTACATGTGCTTAATGGTGTTTAACACCCTTTTTCAATGATGTCAAAGGGGGAGTATTAGTAAGGGGGAGCATATACTTTGGGGGAGTATACAGAGAAGTAGTAGTAAAGAGGAACCATTGAAGAGGATATTGAGAAGATTGTTAAAAGAAGGAAGACACTTTGAGTTAATGATATCATATGTTGCCATCAATCTCAAAGGGGGAGATTGTTGGAGATTTTCCTTTGTGCAAATAATTGATTGTATGTTTGTCATTGATGACAATATATAATATATAGAAGGAATCCTATATGCAATTATTAGTATAAATGTTTTGGTACTATGCGTGTTTAGTTCCATGGTGTATACATGTTCTAGATGTTGTGTGCATTCATGTTGAGTCAGATATGTAGTTACAGTTGAGTTATGATTAATCAGTTATTGCAGTTATAGTTTCAGGAGTTTATCTGTTAAGCGCTGATGTAAATACAATGTCACTTGAGTTGCACCTATCTTTGGGATATGTGCATTTGTATTAATGTTTAGTTATGAGTTAAAGATAATTATCCAAAGGCGTTAAATGTGTTTCAACAGAAACCTGAGGTTAGAGTTAATTTGGTGAAGCTGACTTTGTGAAGCGTCACGTCTATTCAGTTTGAGTTGTGCGGTCCTAACTTTGATTGCGTGCTTGGTTGAGCTGACAATAAAGTTGATGAAGTGTTTCCAGATACCGTCATGACCTTATCCTTGGTGAAGATACATATAGCAGTTCTATTATGTTTGCTAAGTGGAAAATGCTGTGAAAATGAAAAGACAGAGAAAAGCAGAAAGTCAGAAAGAATAAGTTGAAGATCTATGTGAAGAAACAGAAGTTGATTTCAATTCATTGGAACTGATCGAGAAAATAGGTCTACTCAAATATTTCATTTACTAGATATAGTGTATATATATTGTACTAAACATTGAAGCCTTAACCATCTTAGCAGTGAGCTATTGGACAGTGAGTCCTCACCCTTAACAGGGTTATCTGTAA
The DNA here is from genome assembly GCA_018584345.1 of Thuja plicata. Classification (NCBI taxonomy): domain Eukaryota; kingdom Viridiplantae; phylum Streptophyta; class Pinopsida; order Cupressales; family Cupressaceae; genus Thuja; species Thuja plicata. Next base: position 902,921 of record MU227964.1, on the reverse strand, counting down.
AAGACTCCTAATAGGGTCCAACCTTTAACCAGGTCTATGTACTTCTTGCATTGTAAATATCAAATCCTAATAGGGTTGTAAGATCTTCTAACATGGATCATTATAAAGTAGTGTAGTTATTTGAGGGTGCTAATTCCCACTGGGGTTTTTACCCATTTGGTTTCCCCATAATCAAAATTGTTGAGTACTCTATTGTGTTATCTGAATGTGCATTTAATTTATATCAAATTAAATTTAAGAAAGAGAAAAGAATTAAATTGACTGATAATTGATTCACCCCCCCCCCCCTCTTAGTTATCTNCCCCCCCCCCCCCCTCTTAGTTATCTTTGGGACTATTCCAACATTCTTGTTCCTAGATATATGGATAAGAATGCGATCAATACTAAATGGGTATTACAAAATAAATTGAATGAAGATGGTGAAGTAGTTCAAAACAAATCTAGACTTTTTTTTAATGGATATTCTCAGATGGAAGGTATCAATTTTGAGGAGAACTTTTGTCCTATTGATAATTTAAAGTTGTTAGAATGTTTCTTGCATATGCTACTTACAAAAATTTCAAGGTATATCAGATGGATTTGTTAAGATTTAATTCTTGAATGCGGAGTTGGAAGAAGAAATATACATTGAGAAAACACATGGTTTTCCTTTGAATAATAAAGATGACATGGTTTTCCAATTGAATACATCATTATATGGATTGAAGCAAGCCCCTAAAGCATGGTGTGTGAGGTTAGATAATTATTTATTGAATATTTGTTTAAAAAAAGATGTTGCTGACAATAATTTGTACTTCAAAGTTGTTAATGATGAAATTTTAATTGTTGAGGCCTTTGTGGATGATATCATTTCTTCTGAAAATGAAAAGCTGAGTGAATAAATTTGTGATGAGATGAAAAAGGAATTTGAGATGTCTATGATAGGTGAGATCAAATTCTATCTTGGACTGCAAATTACTCAAATAGAAAAAGGTATTTACATTTCTCAGTCTAAGTATGTGAAAGAATTGTTAAAAAAAATTGGTGGATGATTTAAAATATTTTGGTACACCTATGATTAATGGTTGCAAGTTGAAAAATATTGATGACACACCTAATGCTATTTAGAGAAGCTAAAAATTAGTGATCAGTGGGATGTTACACTTGACATAGATTAGACTAGATATTATGAATGTCATTTAAACTACTGCTAGATTTCTAGAAGAACTAATAGAATGACATGTTGTTGTTATTAAGAGGATATTTAGATGCTTGAAGGGAACAAATTATTATATCTTATGATATGGTAATGATGATGAATTCACATTGAGTGCATTTACTAATGTGGAATGGGAAGGTAATGAGGATGAAAAAAATAAAAAATAGTGGTGGAGAATTCTTCTTGGGTAAGAGATTACTTTTATGGGAAAGTAAGAAAAAAAATTGTATATAATAGTCTACTGTTGAAGCTAAGTATATTACTATTTCCATAAATTGTACATAAGTGGTATGAATGAAACAAATACTGAAATATATTATAGTATGTATTTATGAGCCTATTAATATAGATATTGTGACAATTAAAGTGCTATTAATATTTCAAAGAGCCCTATGTTGCATTCAAAGACAAAGCATATTTATGTCAAATATCATTTATTGAGACATAATATCAGTGATAAAGAAGAAAGATTGGATTATGTATCTATTATTTAGAGAATATTGTAGATATATTCATGATTCCCTTGCCAAAAGATACTTTTGGGTATCTCTGAGTAAGCTTGGGGTGATTGTCCCTCCTGATCATAGCTTGAGATGCACCAGTTCAGTGTTATTACAAAGCTTTTATTCTTCTATATTTATGTTATGGTGGCTAATAATTTCATGAGGTATGTTGTTTAGAAATATTTTCTTCATATTTTTGGCCTATATGAATTAGTGCATACATGTTCCTTTTTCATTGATGTCAAAGGGGAGAGATATTCATGTGAAAAATAATCATGTTGAGGGTGAGATGCCATATTGTGGATATTTTTGGTATTGTTGTTGATATTGTTTCTTTGTGTATTGATTGATTTTTTTCTCATCATATGTTCCATCAATGCCAAAGGGGGATATCATTTGAGATTTATGAGATGTTATTCACATTATGCATATATGTGCTGGCAATAATGTTTTTCATTGTTGTCAACATATTCCTACTATTGGAGACAATGTTCTTAGTTTGTTCAGTGAGATGATTTTTGAGGTACAACTACAAAGTTGAATATCAGATATTGTGATCATACATTTATGGTTAGGGATTTTTTTTATTGATATTGTTCAAGTGGAATAAGTTTTGATGATGATTTGAGAGAGTTATGATCAAATTATTAGAGACATATATCTTGGTTTTTCAAACTGTGATAGTCTCCAACTATTTGGATCAGTATGGATCATTTATATAATATTCTTGGTTTCCACCCAGATGGTGAGTGCATGACATAGATGTGCATCCTCAACTCAACTGGTTCATTATTTGGATACTGGAAAGCTAATTATATTTTATGATAGCGGTTGTTGATTAGTGTTCCTGATGAATAGAGTGGAGAAGTGTATGGATTCTATGATACAATTATTATTATTGATGTCTTACTATTTCATATTGCTTATTGATGTTTCTTGATCCCATCCTATTCCTGTTGTTGGATCACATTGGATTATGTGATTGGATTTGGTGAATTCCATGTGGCATGTTGATGTTCTTATGTATTCTTGGATGACTTAAATATGTAGCGTGTTGCGAATGATTGTGGTGTGATATACGGTTTTGGAGCATGTTCTAAAGATGTTTTTATAGATCATTTCTATGTCTTATATAACATTCAATGGATCACATTAAGTACTGCAAATGAAATGAATTAATGTTTTGTAATTAGGTCCTTGGCTGACCTAGTTGAGTTAAATTGATGTAATGCATATAAATATGTAACCATTTGTAAATGTGAAATTATAAGAGGATGAGAGAGGTTGTATGAGAACCTGAAGAAAATAGGTATGAGTGGAATCTTCAATTTAGGCAGAGATTGTTCCACTTCATTAGAACTATTTTGGCATATCAAAGATGTTGTTTGTTAGTTTGTGAGTTTGGAATGTATGTTCTCTAGGCTTTTTTATTAGAGATTTTTGTAAGGAAGTGTGCCTTCCTTGGGATTGAGATCATATTTTTTTTGTATTTGAGTAGTGATCTCTTGGCAGTGTTCCTAAATGCACAATGTGAATAACATCTCATAAATCTAAATAACATTATGTGTAATATCAGATAATGAATTCGCCTCTTCCTTTTTTTTTTTTATCTACCATGTTTAGCTACAATAATTATTGTTTTAGATTTTGTATTGAAAATTAATGGTTATAATACATACAACTCTTGACTAGTATAGTTTAATTTGTGTTTAAAATAGTACTAATATTAATAATATCATATAATTTTAACCAAATATTTCCCATCACATACAATCAAGGTATAATAATATTGGATTGAAGATAATAGGTCCTTCAAACTACATTCATGTAGCACATATAGAACTACAAATGGTTAATTAATAGCTTGAATCTATAGATGCATTGAAGCTATATATAGCTTCAAAGAGAAAATTTATGGAATATGTCAATGAGAAGTATTTCTAAAAACAAAAATGTGAAGAGATGAATATGAGAATGTAAAATCATGTAAATTTTATCCTCATATGATTTCATGCTCATTGTGGCTTACTCTACTGCTTAATTTCTCATGCCCCTAAATTTGATTGATCTATGTCAACCCTGTTGGAACTCTCAAATTCTTCAGATTACCATGTTAAAAATTATCCAAGGCATTAAAGAGTACCCGTAAAGCCCATTTCGGAGGGCCCCCTTCTATGTTCATGATTGATGGGTTGATTCTTTGTTTTCTCTATATACAAATGTATTTCCACATTCAGTGGAAAAGCTTGAGAGGATGATTTTCTATTTTATTTTAAGAGGATAAATACAAAATTAGTGTGCAGTGTTTTCATATCTCCACTTCGAAGAGATTCTGAATGATCATGCTTGAAATATATTGAGAAGTCTCAATTAGAGTATGGACATCAACACATAAATACATTAAGTAGGGTTTTATCCCACATTAATCCCGTAGGGGTACAAATATTTGAGTATATCTTCCCACTCACAAAATGTTTTTGTTCAAAGGTGTTAGAGCTTTTTCATGCAAAATCAAAATAGATAACTAACCAACTCTGTAACTCCCAACTCTTGATTCTAACAAGATAAAGTCTAATTGATGACGATTAATCCTCCTTCTTTGAGCTCCATAAACTCGGGTGGGTATACCTTAAATAGATTACTGCTTCTAAGTAACTATAACATTGGATTAGGGGTCACACTGATTTACCTATTTCCTTTTACTGCATCAACTAATAGAACAAAATGCTTATGATGAATTTGATAAAGAACTTAATAATACAAACCATAAACATGACAATAGTAAATAACAGTGAAATAAGGATTCTCATCCTTCTTCTTTTATAGTTCGTGACTCAGGAAGGCTAGCCTAAATGATTCTCTCTCCAAGGAATCAATGAATTGAATTGTATTCTTAAGTACAATTAATTAAGCATATATATTCTTTATAATATAAAAGTAAATGATTATTTGTTTTAGTAATGATGATGAATAACTGCTTATCAAACCCTAGACCAGTATCTAATCTTGGGAAAAGAGTCAAATGAAATATAAATTCATAGAGAACAAATTAATGGAAATACACATGTAGTTCAGATAGAGTTCCTTACAAACCATTTTTTCATTCCCAACACCAGTGTATCAAATCCTCACACTAATGGTTTACCCTCTGGAATCACTCATAAGAATTACTCCCTTTTTGAAAGAAACTTATAATAAATTGCACAAATACCTTATAATTCATATGTTTAAGACGCCTTACAAATTAAACACACAAGAGCATAAACAAAAATATATGAAGACAACAAAGATATAGAGCAGGAAAATACACTGCATTTTATTAATATGTTGCTACTTCAATATATTCAAAAGACTAAAGGCTTTAAAAACTCAGACAAAATGAGAAGTCTACCTCACTGTTGTATATTTCACCATACTTTACATAATTTTATAACTTTATATTTATAGAGTACTATCCATGTTGGAATCCTTAAATATTAAGGATGCAACAAGCCTCAGATGGCTAGATCTAACCCTAAAGGTAGTAAAAGACAAAATTACAATTAGACCTACAAGCGATGGAAAGACAAAATAAGGGAAAGATAAAAATCTTATTTCCAAATCTTTGATAGCTGGCACCTTTGTCTGTAGATATTCTTGATAACCTCTTGTAGTTATTGTAAGACCTAGTGACTGCCAATAAAGGCTAACTTACACTAGTTTTAATGGTGACTATCCTCCCTATGCTCAAATATTAGGTGCTAGGTGCCTCTTCACTCCTCATCCAATACATCAAGGTCAATGGTTTTAGGCTTTTTCTTCTTGGGCTTTGTGTTGACATCCCATTCTAAAACCTCTACCTTCGAAGGCCAATTAAAGCTCAAAATATTCTGTAATTGTTCCTTTTGTCTGTCCCATCTTGCATCTGTGATGAGGTTGACATATGTTATAAACTTAATAAAGTCTATTTATGCTTTAAAAGCCTCATCCAAAGTCTTATTGAACCTATCCATATCCAATACAATATTATATGTTATAAATGCCTCTTTAATAGGCAGTAAGGTATCAAATTCACCTTTCTAATCTAATATTGCTTTGATCTTATTATCATCTCCCTTTATTAGAGGAATAAATCTATTATATTCTGGAAAAACATATTGATTCTGGTTTGTATTTGATTTGTCTACCCTATGTGGTTGTAAGGATCTTAGCCTTTCTAAAAGTGATGCTATGTCTGACCAAGTTCTAAAATAAGGACTTAAAGTTATAATATGGTTATTGACCTCTGTTTCTAGTAATTAGGGCACTCACCTTATCCTTTTTCTTCTGATGTGCCTTACCATGGGAAGGATCCCCTAATTCCACTTTTTGTTTCTTTCTAGGAGGCTCATTAGTCACCTCGATGTCAGGCAACTTTGTAAGGTATGCCTCTATGCTTTGCTCAATGGAGTGTGGTTGATCCATGGGAGAAGGACTATGAACTGAATATCCTCCTTCACAGTCTTCATCATAGTCTAAAGAAGAGTGCTTCTCTAGACCTCTTTCTTTATCTTTAATCTATTGGAAAGTTAACTTCCTGAGGAAGCATGACTTATTTTGTGTTTTCAATCATGGCAACAAAGTCATACTAAGTATCTATCAAAGATAACTTAGAAGATAAAATGACTAAGTACAGAAAATAGGATAGATAGAGAGATATAGAGATCAACACATCAGCGCATGTGTTAGAGATCACACCAGAACATGCGTGCTTAGATGTATACTCTATGATGTATATACATGCTAGATCCAAATGCGCAAAGTATGAAACATCAGTACGGAAAAGTTACAGACAGATTAGTAAACCTGCAGTCCAGGAAATAGAGCATGGAAGCCGACTATAGTTTTGATCAGTGTGTATGATATTATAATGTAATGGATAAGCACCTTTAGTTGTAAGTTTGTAATAATTTAATTAATTTTATAGTAAACATGCTTGGGCCGACTTGTTTGGCATCATTATGTATTTTTATTTTAGGGCCGACTAATGATTTGTTTTGGGTCATGCCTATTCACATTTAAAGATATAAGTATGTAATGTAAAGATATGTTACAAGTGTCAATTATTGTATAAGAAGAAGTTACAAAGGGACAGTATAAAAAAGTTAGAAGATGATATAGCTCTTTGAAGAAGTAAGAGCATCCACGCATACATAGAACTGATCAAACAACAGTGTCACTACAGTAGTTCATTTTTGATATAGTGCATATCAACATTCAGAGGGTTGTAGCCTTCATATTATTTGGGAAGTGAGCCATACACCCCTAATATGGTTATTTTAAAAGACTCCTAACAGGGTTAGACCTTTAACTAGGTCATTGTACTCAATTTGTAAAGACTGCTTCTAACAGGGCAAATGAACTTTAACGGGTTCATTATACGTAGTATAATATTTTTTGGGTACTAATTCCCACAAGATTTTTCCTCTGATCAAGGTTATCCATAATCATATCATGTGTTATGTGTTCTTGTGTTATGTTTCTTTGGATACATATTTGATATATGTTTAATTGGCTGAAATATAATTAATAGATAAACACCAATTCACCCCCCCCCCCTCTTAGTGTTTCTAACAATTGGTATCAGAGCTCTGGTCCTCTGAAAGAAAGTTTAACCACTTGAGGAGATCATGGACTCAACTGAAGAAAANCACCAATTCCCCCCCCCCCCCTCTTAGTGTTTCTAACAATTGGTATCAGAGCTCTGGTCCTCTGAAAGAAAGTTTAACCACTTGAGGAGATCATGGACTCAACTGAAGAAAAAAAATTTAAAAAGAATGTTGAAGAAACTCTTGAAGATCTTGATAGATTTGAGAAGGAAAATGAAGAACTAAGATTGAAAAATGATGGCTCTCAAATAATTATTAAAAGGATAAGAAAAGATCTGAAGGATTGTTCTACAAGTGATCTAGGACAAATGGTCAAAAAGCTTAATGAAGAGAACAAATCTCTAAAAGATAAACTTGAAGATCTAGAGGAACAACTTACAGATAGCTAGAACACCATTGAAGACAAGATCAAAGAAAGCAATCAACTGGAAGAGGAACTTCTGCAGGAAAACATGAAAGTCTTGGAATTGGAAAACATGAAGAAGAAGTTGGAATCTGAATTAACAAAAGCAAAGGAGAAGATTGATAAACTCCACACAAGTTCTAATTTGATTCAATCCCAACTCAATGCACAAAGAAAAAAAGGGAACACTACTGGTCTTGGATTCAGTACAACACAAGATGAAATCAAATCATCACAAGAGAAAGCAAAAAACACTTGAAGCATCTTCAGAAGCTAAGAAAGTTGAAGATATCATAGAGGTTATATTTGAACCACCTAAAAGAGAAATCATTCAAGTTAACAGAAGTTGTTATGCATGCAATAAACATGGGCATTTCGCAAGAGATTGCAAAGAGGTAAGACCTTTTAAAGGTTATTGTTACTCCTATAATAATTTTGGTCACAGGGCTATACATTGCAAAACATGTCATAAGAATCAACATCAGCAAAATCACAGAAGTATGAATCAAAACAATCAAAGAAATCAACTCTCAAGAAATTTACAGAACATTACATGTTAGATATGCAACTACAATGGACACACAGCAAAACAGTGCAACATGATGAGCAAGAACATCAGACCTCCTATCATTTGTCACACATGTGGAAAGGCTGGACATATCACAAGGTTTTGCAGATCCAAAACTCAGAAACAAGAGGATCCTAAAAAGTCACTATTTG
>MU227964.1:873279-894420 GCA_018584345.1 Thuja plicata | reverse complement strand
CACAAGGTTTTGCAGATCCAAAACTCAGAAACAAGAGGATCCTAAAAAGTCACTATTTGAAGAGAAAGGAGAAGTCAATTTTTTCAAAGCAAATGAAGATTCAAGCAAAATATGGGTTGAAGTTAAGGACAACAATGTTGACAAAGTAGTTGATGCATCCCCAGTGGACACACCCTCTACTTCTGCCTAATAAACCTTCTTGGTCTTAGGGGGAGCTATTCTAGCTCAGAACCCCTATGTGGTTGGTGTACTCACTTCAGAGTATGTGCCTTTGGATTCATGGTGAAAATCTCAGATTACAGCTATATGCATTCACACATTATCTAAATTGCATCGAGATCAAAGTTTGAAAATCTCTATGTATGGTTGCAAGCATTAAATGCGGCAGATCATATAAAAAGAAGTTTGTATTTGATCATTTTCACAAATTACATTCAAGATCATAGAAATTAAAGAGAATTAGAGAACTAAGACATCAAAGCACAAAAGCATAAATAGTTTGGCAGTTGGAATGAATGGATAATCAGTTTGAAGTGGAGCCCTAGCCGTCGCACCATTTCAGAATTTCATGGAAACCCTACATAAGAAAACAACAAGTATGGCGACCCCAGTTGTGTTTGATGTATCAGAGAGGAAGAGGTTTATATTTAAGAAGCATCCATTCAAATCCATACTGGATGATGTGGAAGGGGATTTCTCCAAAACCCCACTTGGCGTTGTTCACATGGAAGATATCTGCGCGTACATTTACTGTAAAAAGGAATCATTAGGAGATGATAATATATCTTCTCACATGGCTTCAATGCTAAATAAGGATTTCACATTCAAGGATGAATTTGCACACCTACAAGATAACCCTATTTTTGAGTATTTGAATGCACATGAGTTTGAAGAACCAGAATGGGTAAAGATTCTATTAAGCAGAATTCATGATGATCTCTTTTGGATTGGTGATGTTCCTATCTATATCATTGTAGAGTTAATCCATTAGTTAACCAGACTTCCAATGATTAGACTAGTATTTCCCACTGGTAAAGATGTAAAGAAATAAATTTAGCAAGTTTGTTTGTCTAGGAGTGATAGGCATGGAATGACAGTTGACCCTATCAAGGAGGATGACATCAAGCTCATGACAATGATACTTGGATACAAGTTTCAGCAAGCATGCAGGTTGAATAGTGTCTCTACAGCAATAGTCCTTGTAGCTATTAGAATAGTGAGGGATAACACTCAATACAATCTATGTGAGGTCTTGCACGATTAGTTGATTGAAAATATTAGAATCATCAAACATGACAGAAGCAAAACATTCAGGTTTGGATCTCTAATCATCTATTTATAGCACCATATAGTTGGCAAGGTTGCAGACCTTTATCTAGACAAAGGAAAACCTATAAGGACTCAAATATCTCTTAAGGCCATAGTAGAAATTAGTGCAAGAGATAAAATGGATATGGACATAAAGATATTCAGGGTCAATATGCAGAACAGGTTCAGACTATCTGAGAAGATAGTTGAAAAATATAGGGATACAATATGCTTTATGGTAGAGACAGATTGCACATGCATGGAGGCTATTGAGCCTATAACTAATTGGATTCATCCACTAGGGTATGAAGTAGAAGACCATGTGTTAGAAGGATATGCGCAGGTCTTATTGTTAGCACCTAAAGACCCTAATGAGCCTAGATGGGGCACCTACAGAGAAAAGACCGACAAAGTGGATATTGAACTACAAATTGTTATTAACAAAAGGAAAACATCCAGAACTACATCCAACATTCTGAGAAAGCATGGAGTCACTCGAAAAGATTTGGTTAAGGCAAAAGAAGCCAAAATTGCTAAAGTTAAAATTGAGAAAACTGTTGAAACTCAGAAAAAGAAACAAAAGAAAAATGAGGAAAGTACCACTGTGCCTACTACCACAATTGATCTAGATACATCTCCACCTTCTATACCTAGCAAGAGACCTAGATAAAGGAAGGAAGCAGCTACAAATCATCCATCCTCAAGAGCTACATGGAGCACAACTAAGAATGTTCAAGTTCCACCTAAGGTAGGATTTGGACCTAGTCTAAATATCTTGAAGAATAAGATTGTAAATGAAGGAAGATTGGATAAATTATCAAAATTCCATGACATGTATCAAGAGATGGATAAGATTGAGATACACTCTATGATCATATCTCATATGATAAAGTTTAAGAAGTCTATTCTTGAACTCAAAACAGTAATACCAGATAAGTTATGGAACATACTGGAGATAAAGAAAAGACATGCTATTGAAGAGGACATGAAGATTAGAGAAGAAACTTTGGATACTCTTCTTCCTATTTGTTCACATGATGAGAAGGCTATTCTATTAGATCTGGTGAAGCCTCATCTTCATAGTAAGACAAGGACTCTACAAATTATGAACAAGGAGTATGAACAGATTGGCAAGGAGACTGAAAAGGCATTTGCACAAGTCTTTATGGATAGACATATGTATCCACCAATGGCGCCTACACCAAAAGTTACCCCAACTCCTCCCAAATAGGATATAACTCTATCAATTCAGGTTGTGCCTACAATAGGTCCACAGGATTCAACACCCACAGTGACAATGACTTCTGAGATAGCTAAAGATATAGAAGATACTATAATAGTTGACAATGTCAAGATATCTATGATAGCTTCTGATAATAATATGGATAAGGTTGATGAAGAAATGAACACAGATGACACATCTCTACAATAGAATGAAGTTCCTTCCATTGATCCAATAGACTTGTATAAGGAGAAAGATACCCAAGATAATGAGACACCAGTGAAGGAGATTCATGTCAAAAGTGAATGTGTTGATACAAGTCAGAACACTATTTTCTCACCATCCACTCAACCATCCACCTCATTATTGTCAAGGTTAACTCCTGACTCAGCAAGTTTAGATGCATGGGGAGAAGAATACCTTATCAAGTTAAGTGTCCTTGCCATGGAAAAGGAAAAAGAGAAAAAATTAATGAGGAATCCTTGCTTCTTGGAAATAGTGAATATTTTGAATGACTTAGTGCCTATTGATTAGAAAGTGGCCAAAGTATAATTAGTTGAAGATGTAGACAACATCTTATCAAACTTCAAGTCACATTTCACTAGCTTAGTAGAATCTGCTACTAAGATTGCAGAAGATGAATATAAGAAGGAGAGACTACATGACTTGGTAAAGAACTTTACCTTAGATCTAAATTCCTTAAAGATTGGGCAAGCTATATTGAAGGAATTGGCATTTAAAGGAAATAAATTCATAGCAAACTATATGGATAGAGTGAAGCTCACCTCTGAGAACACTAAAAAGATAACAGAAGTAGAAGAAATGGTGAACAAATCAGTTGAAAATTCCACGCAAGATATGAGCATATGCAACAATGTCTACCAAGGGAAGTTAGAAAAATTTGAGAAGGCAAAACTGGAAATCAGCAAGATAAGGGTAAGACAAACTTAGTTGGGGAATGCACTTGTGCCATCTCTAGAAATTCTTAATGAGAACATAAAACATATTGATAACACCATACAGACATATGATCAAGGTCCTTGCATGGATCTGATGAAAATGGAAAAGTTGACATATGCCCTGTGCACGCATCTTCAAACTATTGATGCAATGAAAGTCTTTTGGAAAAGAGAGATTTGATATCTTCAAGTTGTGTACCCAGAAGTCTATATGGAGTAAGTATGTTGAGGACTTACAATTTTTCCACACCTTTGTCATTAATGTCAAAGGGGGAGTAGTATAGAATGTGTATATGTGGAGAAGTATATATGCATATATATGTATATGAAGTCATTTTGAGTAACTTAGCCACATTCCTTTGTTGCCATAAATGAAAAAGGGGGATATTGTTGGCAAGTTGACTTCCTAAGGAAGCATGACTTATTTTTTGTTTTCAATCATGGCAACAAAGTCATACTAAGTTTCTATCAAAGATAACTTAGAAGATAAAATGACTAAGTACAGAAAATAGGACAGACAGAGAGATACAAAGATCGGCACATCAGCGCACATGTTAGAGATCACACTAGAACATACGTGCTTAGATGTATACTCTATGGTTTATATACATGCTAGATAAAAATGCGTAGAGTACAGAACATCATTATGGAAAAGTTGCAGATAGATTAGTAAACCTGCAATCCAGGAAACAGAGCATGGAAGCCGACTACAGTTTTGATCAGCGTGTATGATATTATAATGTAATGGCTAAGCGCCTTTATTTGTAAGTTTGTAATAATTTAATTAATGTTATTGTAAAAACACTTGGGCTGACTTGTTTGGAAGCATTATGTATTTTTGTTTTAGGGCTGACTAATGATTTGTTTTGGGTTGCGCCTATTCAGATTTAAAGATATAAGTATGTAATGTAAAGATATGTTACAAGTGTCAATTATTGTGTAAGAAGAAGTTACAGAGGAACAATATAATAAAGTCAAAAGATGATATAGCTCTTTGAAGAAGTAAGAGCATCCACGCATACACAAAACTGCTCAGACAATAGTGTCACTACAACAGTTCATTTTTGATATAGTGCATATAAACATTCAGAGGGTTGTAGCCTTCATATTATTTTGGCAGTGAGCCTAGGTAGTGAGCCATACACCCCTAAGAAGGTTATTGTAAAAGACTCCTAATAGGGTCAGACCTTTAGCCAGGTCATTGTACTCAATTTGTAAAGACTGCTTCTAACAGGGCAAAGGAACTTTAACAGGTTCATTATACCTAGTATAATATTTTGTGGGTACTAATTCCCACCAGATTTTTCCTCTGATCAAGGTTCTCTGTAATCATATCATGTGTTATGTGTTCTTGTGTTACATTTATTTGGATACACATTTGATATATGTTTAATTGGCTGAAATATAATTAATAGATAAACACTGATTCACCCCCCCTCTCAGTGTTTCTAACATAATCAACTCTTTAACTTGATTGTACAAGGTATTGTAAGACTATCATTTTTATGAGTTTGTGTATATAGGGCATATCTAGAAAGAAGCCCCAAAAGGGAATTCCCTTCTCTATTTTTTTCTCAAGGCTTATGAGATCCTAGTATTGATCAACCCTTCTTGCCACTTCTTCATCCTCCAAGATGTTTCTGATTAAATCCTCCTCTACACACTCTTCATTGTCTTTGATAGCTATTATGATTGGAGTCAAAATTTTCTTGGCACTATTAATAAAAGCCTATGGGTCGATATATCTATATATGGCTACACTCATTATGTATTGACCCAACCATTTTTTCACCTAATCCGTGGCTCTATTACCAATCATGAAATTTAAAAATCTTGAATTGTCTGGGTGTAAATGCACCTTTCTTGTGGGGAGCCAGGTGCTCCTTATCAGTCCACATTAATTGCAAGATGAATTCTATTGTAGCTATCCTGGGAGGCACATATTTTTGGAGGATATGAGGTGGTTGGGAATATCCATAAACCCTTATTAAAGTAAATGTCTTGTCAAATTAGAAATATCCCCAATTATGGTCTCCTAGCCATTTATCCACAAATTAACAAGTTCTAAGGAGTTGTAGTACCTTGGTGGGAAATCTCATCATATTTGCACTTAGAGTTTCTAGAATAGGATATGAAATTCAATATGAAAAGCACAAAATTCATTTTCATTGGAGGTGTAGTTCCAAACCCTAAGCCATAGTTATACAAGATTTGGTTTGCCATGGAAAAATACTCTAGGCCTTAAATTCTATGTGGCCAAGATGTTAACATTGAAGTATAAGATTAAATGCATTAAAAGAGAATAATGCATAAATATAGGGTTGGGGTTTGTACATATATATCAATAAGCCCTTAATTCATCTTGTCTATGACGTGCTGAATTTAGTAATAATCAGTGTTGACATGTGAATTTTTTAGATCCAAGATGATCATAAGAAGGTCTGCAGTCAAGCTCTCAGGCCCCCCATGTACTCCCAAATCTTTACATAATCCATAAGCAATGTACTTCATGTAGAAGCTTAAATCTTTATAAAAATAAGGTGCAACACCTGGTATGGAAACAATATAATTCCTATTTGAATTAGGTGTATGGGCTTGGATTAGCTTGGCAACAATGGTAGTCTTCCTGGTATATCTACTCAGGAACCTTGTTAAATCAATCTTTGTAGTTTAAGGATGGTATATGTTGAAGGCTTTCATGAAAGAGGGCCTATGTAAAGTGACGAGAGTTTTTCCATCACTCTTCTTAATATTTTTAGAGAGGGAATCATACTTTTTTGCTAGCTCAATTAACAACTCTGTATCTACGAAGATACCAAGGACTATCAACTTCATTAATCCTCATGTCCATGGGTTTGATATAGGAATTCATCTATCCTTCTTTCTATTAAAATTCTTAAAAATATGATAACCAGAAACCTTTGGAGTCCTAGGATCTCTAAAATATGCCAAATCATTGGTAAAGAGTTCTTCATTTACCTTTTTTCCTTGATTGGTTCTAGGTAATAGAGACATAAACTAATAAGAATAGTTTCTCTTTCATTTCTTGTCATGTTCTGCTTCTTTACTTGCTCTACTGGTTGAAGCTCTTCTCATGGTTGGTCAGGTCATCTTTACTAATTTCTGAATATCCTTACCAAAACAATTCTGCTTTAAAAGACTAGCTCCTTACTGCAAATTTCTCTAAAAATCACATAATTCTATGCTTTTGAATGCTCTGAAAGTTATGCAATCTCTCGACTCTGTAACTCTGAAAACTTGGTAAACTAAAATGTATGAAATTTATTCATATTTATCATTTAGGAATCAGTGTATCAATCTAGCCAAGGATTCGAAAGCTTCATTCAGTCACTTCTATCTTAATTCTACATACATTAACATTAATTCTTTCCCTAGCTATGGAATTTAAAGTTGACAGGTGATCAATTTTGAGTAAGCCAATTGGGATAGTCATGAGTGATTTTCTCAATTTTAAAACCTCATTATATGTGAAATAGGCCTGATAGTTGATATGATTGGCTTATATTATCACAGCTCAGCATATTTTATACACATTGTCAAGATCCTTTCACTTTAATAGGATAACTCTTTACATCATGGTGCGAGACAAACCCTTGTGAATTTACCTTACTCTTACTACAGTTCTCTTGGTGACTACGTGACTGTTCTATCTCCCAATCACTAAGAGTTAGCTTTAACCTTGGTTTCATCCTGAGATTCAATGGGTACTGCACGATCTGAATCTTATCAGTGGTTTAGATCTCCTCTTATTTAATGCAGATCTTAGTGTGACTTAGAATTTATTATTTGAGATCACATGACTAAATAAATTCAAAGTTGATGAAGGTTTTGATTAACCATGAGTTTGTTAAGAGATTTTATGTCAACCATACAACCTAAATCTCATCATCGACTTGTTTTGATTCTCTTAATCATTTACACTTGCTAAACCTATTTGGAGATTACGCGACTATCATTGGTCATCTTTTAATCTAACGGTTTGCATTGAATCTCTTAATTTTTAACCTTAACTTTAGTTTGTCCCGAGATCATGTAACTGCAGGCTATCTCAAGATTGTGAGATAAATTTCTTAACTATAGGTTTCCTTTGAGACTTCACGCATGCCCTAGATCTCTGAATAATTTAAACATGTGTCAGTATCTAAATCATTATCTCTGAATCATTGAAAGCCTTGTGACTTTTTGACTTTTCTAAGTGAGTTAACGATAACCACAAGATTTGACCTTAATTTTTAGTTCAAATTCATTCGCATCAAAACTTGACCTAGCTCTATCTAACCATAGTTTGTTTGGAGACTTAGTGATTGAGTGAATCTATAAGTCACTGAAGCTTTCATCTAACTCAAGTTCTATTTAGAGATTAAATTTTATCCTTCAAATCTTCCATCAATGAATAACATTAAATATCTCAAATTTTATGTACTTTATGAAATCCTTCTAAGACCACGCGCCTTCCCTTTATTCTTCTTAATCTAACGGCCTGCCCCAAATCTCTTAAAATTTTACTAATTTTTACTTTTATCTTGTGATTAAATGCCAGCCAAAGGATCATCTTACCATCCACGATTATCACTAGATATCGTAAGATTTTACTTAACCCTTGGTTCTTTCAGAGATCTCGTGACTAATGAATATAACAACCATGCTTTTACCTTGGTAAATTTGTGATACTTTGTGACTAAATTAAACTCAAAGTAGCCATATTATTTCTTAAGTCATGGGTTCCTCTACAGATTTCACGCGAACCATAGGATCTGAATCTGATCAACTATCTGTGTTAATCTCTTAATCCTTAAAAGAATATTGTTTACCTTTTGATATCACACAACCAAGGCTTTGCGGTGAGTCTCCCAGTAAAAGGGAATATTCAAAAATGTTTAGGAGATTTAGTGAGTGACTTAAAACATGAAAAAGGGCATATGAATTAATTCACTTAAATTTCAAGGAAAATGTAACTACAAATTAGAAGCAAACTGTGAGGAACTAGGGTTTTTGGTTTGACAAGAATAAAAATGACCTTAGACCTAGGGTTTGTATATTTCTTATTGATTTCAATTCTTAGAGACCAACATTTATAGGAAACTTTGATAGTATTCAGGATAGTTTTTTGACATTTCAAGGAAAATAAATAATGGGAACTCAAAATTTTACAACAAGACTAAAAAAAAAGAAATATACCCAATAATGGCTCTATCTGAAGATGTTTGAATGCAAGTTCATAGAAATAACCAGAGATCTTTGGGATGTAGACCTCAACTAACCTACTGCAAAAGAAAACACACAACTAGAAAGGAAAAATACAACAAAAGAAAACACACTTGTACATGATATATGAAGCTACTGTGCATGGAAAATAGAACTAATTGAAGAAAGGTTTCAAGAATTTTCCATGCACTGGAAATTAAAATACCTCTCCCTCCATATTCCTTAAGAAATATGAATGTTTTCTAAAATTTTGATGAATAACAAAGGGGCCTAACCATAATGACTCAATTTTTTTATGATTCCCCTTGTCTTCAACTCGGACATTCCATTGAAGATCATAGTCATCAAGTCGGAACCTCCTATGACTTTCTCTTTTATCAAATAGGTACTTCATTTTCTACTATAACTTGATGTTTTCCTTTTGACCATCTTTTCTATTTTCATCCAATTCTACTAGCTGCAACATTATTTCTTTCATAGGCTTAGAAAAATCTAGCTCCTCATTGTTAATAAAATTGTACACATGAAGGAAATTATTCATAGGCATTCTAGATTGAATACCATATACTATTTCAAAGGGAGATTTCACTTTTTCTTTCTTCAAAGTGATCCTATCAGCCGACAAACAAAGTTTCAGCTTTGAATGCCAAGCTCTCTTATTTTTCTCCAAGGTCTTTTTCAGGATTTTCAAGATACTCTTGTTACTCAATTCATCTTTCCCATTGGCTTGGGGATGATATGGAAAAGAGTATGACATCAAAGTTCCATATTCATCATAGAAATCCTTAAGTTACTCTAACCTGTAACACATAGCATTGTCCATTATCAATTTTACAGGGACACAAAATATGGTCATAATATTCTCCATCAGAAATTCAATAACCACTTTACTAGTTGCCTTCTTAGTAGGAATAGCCTCTATCCATTTTGTGAAGTAATCTATAGGAACTAGTATCCAACTATGTCCACCACTAGATTTTTCTGAGAACTCTCCAATGAAGTCAATCCCCCACATGGTAAAAGGTGGCTCAACAACTATAGGTTTCAGCAATAGAGCACCTAAAAATTTCATCTTGTTTGAAAATATTTGACAAGGTTCACACTTTCTGACAAAGGAATGTGCATCTTTGAATAAATAAGGCCAATAATAACTAGCCCTCAAAATATTATGAGAAGTAGTTTTGGAAAAGTAATGTCAACCACACACAGTAACATGTATTTCTACTAATACCTTTTCAACTTGACCTTGATCTAGACATCAAAAAACTACACCATTTCTGTCTTTCCAATATAGATCTCCTTGTACTAATGTGTACCTTTGAGCTTAGAACCTGAGTGTTCTTTTTTGATTATCAGTCATATTCTCATGGCACTTGGCATTTTTGAGATAGTACATGATATCAACATAATAGGGTTGTCTTTCAATACTAGTCATTATTAAATCTTTTACCTTTGCATTATTAATCTAAACCAAATCCATATTCTCTTAAGTCATTATCTTTTCTAGGCCCAATCCTCTTACTAATTTGGTAATGTGGATTTCCTAATTAAATTCTTGAATCCTATTTATCCATTTACATCATTTACTAGTAACTTCTGACTGAGTAAGAATATCCTTAACTGCTGCATGAGGTACATATGAATTCACTTTTGCACAAACCAAATAAGGTCTGAATGACTTTATAGCTTTAACCAAGGCATATGCTTGTTTCTCCATAATCTCATAGTTCAACTCTACAGCTTGTAGGTATTTACTAAAAAATGCAATGGGATACTCATAACCTTCCTCATCCTTCTATAATAATGCAACAACAATTGTATGAAAATATGAAAAAGAAAATAATGAGAATGGCTTACTGTAATTAGGAGACCTTAAAATAGGTGCTTCTTGAACTAACTTCTTGATTTTTTCAAAATCCAATTATGCTTCTTCATCCCATTTAAACTTTGCATCCTTTTTCAATAACTTAATTATAGGCCTAACATTCTCTACAAAGTTAGCAATAAATCTTCTTACAAAATTAAAATTCCCTAAGAAATATTGTACCCCTTTGATATTCTTTGGAGCAGTGACCTTCTGAATTGCTTCTATCAACTCTTGATTTGTCTGTTGACACTATATGTCCCAACAACTTTCTTTTTGTTACTACAAACTCACATTTTCTAGGATTCCAAAAAACACCATATTCCAAAGCCATATTAATTTTTTTTCTAAATGTCCACAATGGTCCTCTACTTTCTTGGAATATGTTGTCAAGTCATCTTGATAGATCACCATGAATAAATCAATAAATTCTTTAAATGCAACATCCATAGCTCTTTGGAATGTTGCCCCTACATTTATAAGACCAAAGGGCATTCTAATGTACACATATATTTCCCATGGAGTAGGCAATGCAATTTTAAATTACTATGATTCCTTTATTAATACCTAGTTGTAACCTGAAAACCCATCCATGATTGATAACAGCTCACAACTAGTAACTTTGTGCAACATTGCCTCCATGTTAGGCAAAGAGTAATTATCTTTTAGATATGCAATATTCAAATTTCTAAAATCAACACAAAGCCTTATATCACCATTCTTTTTTCTTACATGGACTAAATTACAGACCCAAGTTGAATGTCTTATGGGTTGAATAATGCCTACATCTCTTAACTTCATCAATTCTTTTTACATTTTGGGAGATGATAATGGGTTGATTGGTCGATGCTTTTGTCTGAATGCATTAGAATTTTGTTTCAGTGGGATCTCATGTTGAAAAAGGTCTTCCCTATAGGCTTTCAAATCCTCAGAAGACCAGGCAAACACATTCTTATGTTTCCTTAACAATTTTATCAAATTTGATCTAACATTAGAATCTGACCCTTTTCCAATATACACTATTTGAGGTGTGGTTTCTGATCCTATATTTACTTCCTCTAAATCCTCAATTTTATCATTGCTCATTTTTGTAAATGATCATCTTGATTATTGAACAATGCTTATAATTCTATCAGCCATTTAGGAATCTTATTAGATTTCAATTGAACAACCTCATTCCCCAAAACAATATCCTTGCCATCAATTGCCTCAACTAAAGAGTTACAATCTACATACTGGTCTTCATAATGGTCAAGGAACTAAATAAACATGAGAATATCTTGATAATCCTCAAAAAATTTCTAGTTATAACCATTATCAGGGACAACTGGTCTACTCTTAACTTCCACTATTGATACTGCATTCAAAGTCAAATCACCATTCTTTAAATCAACATTAGCTAGAAAATCTTCCATGATGTTTTTTGACCTCTCTATACATAAAAAAAAATAAAGAAGTTTGAAACTATGCCAACCCCTGCTAGCTAGCTATGGCTAGCAAGGGTTGGCATAGTTTCAAACTTCTTTATTTTTGTTATGTATATGAGCAATGATTAGAGTTTTTCTTTTTGGTTCTTTTCTCTGGGAACTCTTTGAATGATTTTTTAATACTATTAATTTATCAAGTGGCTTTGCCACCTCTTTTGGAAAAAAAAAGTTAAAGGCATCAAATATTTTAATCTCATCCCAAATAGTATATCTGTACATTTTCAATCTGTCATTTTTTACAACATACTTAGATCTAACTTGTGCTACTAAAAGATCAAAATCACCATAGACTTTTAAACATTTGATTCCATATTTAGTAGCAATATTTAATCCCAAAAACAAGCCTTCATATTAATTAGTGTTATTTGTACACTGAAATGTTAACAAGAAAGAGTACGTGAATGTTGTACCTTATGGAGAAATAAATAGGACACTAGCTCCTGATCCCTCTTTGGAAAAATCTCCATAAAAATACATCTATCATAAACCACCCTATTGTGTATTTAGTTCTTCAATTAATGGATCAACATTTTTGAATTGTGGAATAATCTTCTCTTCTCTGAAGTTTTCCATGTCTATGTCTACATAATAATTAATGTCAGTATTTTCATTTAGTTCAATCATATGAGCAGTCCTACTTTTCTGGGACACCTTGACATTATTACTAGCAATGTTGAAAGTAGCAAAAGATAAATCACATTGAATTCTTCCACCCATTGAAGCACTCAATTTTCTTGATAGCAGCATGCAATAATGAGGTGGAATATCTATAATCAATACACACACTATTAATATTGTGTTAGGACATATTGCTCACCTATAAGGAAAAGCCTCAATAGTACCAATAACAGGGATTTCTATGGAGTCCATTGCCCAACATCTTTCATGAGGAGTGTCAACATGTAATCCCATTGACTTGATTGTCTCTGCAGGCATAATGGTGTTAGATGCTCCAGAATCTATCGTACAATTTTAAAGCATCTTACCATTGATAACTAGTGTTAAGAAAAAATAATCATCAACTCTTGAGGAAATGTTTGTATTCAAATAGGTTTGAGGAATTTCTGAAATCATTCCTTCATGCTCTTTTCCCTTGCTTTCAGACTTATCATGTACATTTTTTATCCTTTCAACACTTTTTGGTCTTGAAGAAATACCATTTAACACTGTAAGGACCTTTTCCTTATGTTCTTTAATTCTCATCATTTCTATAAATGGAACTTTGACAGTCATTTGTGACAAACATTGACCCATATCAACAGGGGTGTATTTTATATAAGAGGACTTTTGTTTCTCAACAATAATACTACTATCCTCAAATTGAATGTTTAGAGTTGACTCTTCCTTCTTTGATTTCTTATTTTCCTCTTTAGGAGGGGAAGAACTTGTTTTTGATGCTTTGGCCTTTCCCTCATATACAATGTTTGAACCATTTGACTTGTTTACAATTTTGACCTTTTGTCTTACTTCAATTTTCAACAGGTCCTTCCCTCTTTTGTGACTTCTTGGCATCTTATTTATTTTCTTTAATAAATATGACAGGTGGTTGGCTACCTACATCACCCACTATTCTATTCCTTAAGTTATAATCACTTCTTTCTTTAGTAACAAGACTAGCAGTAATTCTTTCTCTTTTCTCATCAAAAGGGTTTCTCACTATTGTAGATTCCTAACTTTTTTTAGCATAACATCTTATATTATCAACCTTTTCTTCTTCATTGTCAGATAAAACTTGGTGATGATATACTTCTATTCTACCTTGTGAACCATACATATCATGGTTCTCAATTTCATTATGAGAATCTACATCAGGACATGAATAAGAATCATTCATAGCACAACCATTGTGATCACACAACTCTCCTTCTTATACTTCTTGTTCTTTATTTGCATTTAATGTCTAGGGAAACAACACAAAAATAAGGATTATGTGGGGCTTGGCAAGCTTCACACCAATAATCATCATTGTACATATTAACATGATTTTTATTTCAAAGATCGGGAGTCCTACTAGCAGACTTGTCCATTCTTGGTGGGATAATAGGTTTACCATCTTTAAATTGGGTACCATATGGGTGATTGTGCATCCAATTTTGTGGATTTTAACTATTATAGGATGACCTATTATTTTGTGCAGCTTTATAATGTTTGTATTATGGTTCCTTTTGATTACTCCTACTAAAATGTATATCATCCCTTCTTCACAAGTTTACTGATAGTCTTCTATTCATTTCTATATTAATGGCTATCTTATAGGCTTCAGTCAAGCTTCTTGGATTCTTGTCTCAAAGAGAATATCCCATTTTAGAATCAAAAGAATTTGAATATGTAGCAAGACATACTTTTTCATCAAGTTTCATCTTATAGAAAAGATTATGCATAGCTCTTTGGAACCTTGTATTGAATTCAGTAACTTCCTCATTGAAATTTATCTTTATATTGTTATATTCATTCAACAAGAACCCCTCATTTGTTTTATCACCATATTGATCTTTAAATAAATCTATCAATTCATCCATAGATCCCACAAAACCATTAGATAGCCTTCTAAACCATTCCCTAGCATCTTCAACTAAGTATTGAAAAAATAATTCATCAAGACATCTTCATGATTAATGTTAAGGTCATCTATGATATCAATAAATTTTCTTTAGTGTACCTCACAAGTAATAACATTATTTCCTGAAAATTTTGGGAGTTTATCCCCAATCTCATTTGGTAATGTATTGGGATATCCAGGAATACCAATGAAATAAAATTGCTTGTACCTTTCAGCATGAAGTGTTCTCCTTTGGAATCTATCACTATATTGGAAGGTAGAAGACTTGGCTTTTGAATTTGTAGCACTTTAAGCACCAACATGGGAAAATCCCAAAGATTATAGTTAATCAATCTTCTTCTTCATTTCTAAAGTGGCAACTTCTGCTTCTACTTTCTCCAACTTTTTGGCCATGGTTTCCTTCTCCCTTTTTGACTTTTCAAGGTCAATGTCCAATTTAGACATTTGATCTATTAGAACCTTGTGATTTTTGGGTTAATCCATTTCACTTCTTGTCACCTTCTTCTTTCCTTTATCTTTAGAAACTTGAGAACCAATACTTTGGTGAGTGACAGGTTTCTCTTGATATCTATTAGATCTTTCAAAAAAATTTGTTTCTTGATATTTCAATGATCCTCTTCTTAATTTATCATCATTTTTCTCATATTTTTTTCTTTTTTCTTTTTTAGATCTTTCTCCCTTTTACTTTTTCTAGAGAACGGCCAACATCCTCATCAAATTCTTTCTTCTTAAGAAAGTTCATCAGAGGGAACCTCAAAATATGAGTTGGTGGTATCAGTCCCTTCTTTTTTACTAGAAGTACTATTATTTCCATATGTCTCTAATCCCAAGTCAGGGGCTTCTTCCTATTATGATGTGTTTCCCTCATGACTAGATTGGGTTGAATCTTCTCTCCTAGTATTCTCCTCTTCTCTTCTTGGAGATGGATTATCTATATTATATTTGTTTTTATTTTATCTCCAAGATAGTTTAGTCCTATAAGTAGTTGGAATTCTACTTTCCAAATCCACTTTAGGATGTTGTCTTACTCTAGATCTAGTATTCATATTGAGAAAATGTGTATACATATTGATTATTACTTAGCACTCATTACAAAGATTCCTTTCAGTTGCCACCCAAAAGAAGTTGGGAAAATATAACACAGCCTAATATGAATGTAGAACAATAACTTAGATGGGATAAATCAATAGTAAACTAATTCAACTTTAAAATACCATAGATTGTTTGAAAGTTCAACAAGATTTTGTAATCCCCCGTAGAGTAGCCAATTTGTTAGAGATTTTTCTTGCAGAATCAAAATATATAACTCTCAACTCCTAATTCTAACAAGATAAATTCTAATTGATGAGGAGTAATCATCCTTCTTCTTTGAGCTCCATAGACTCATGCGGGTATGCCTTAAATAGATTACTACTTCTTAATAACTATAATAGTGGATCAAGGGTCACACTGCTTTACCAATTTCCTTTTACTACATCAGCTAATATAACAAGATCGTTGTTATCAATTTGATAAAGAACTTAATAAGAAAAACCTTGAACATGACAATAGTAAATACCAGTGAAATAAGGATTCTTATCCTTCTTCTTTTAGAGTTCTTGACTCAGGAAAGCTAACCTAGATGACTGTCTCTCCAAGGAATCAATGAATTGAATTGTATTCTCAAATACAATTATTTAAGCATGTATATTATTTATAATAGAAAAGTAAATGATTGTTTTTTTTATGTTGATGATGAATAACTACTTTATCAAACCCTAGACCAGTGTCTAATCTTGGGAAAAGAGTCAAAAGAAATATAAATTCACAACAAACCAATTAATTAAAATACACATATAGTTCAGATAGAGTGCCTTAGAAACTATCTTTTCATTCCCAATACCCTTTTAAAAAATCCTCACACTAATGTTTTACCCTTTGGAATCACTCATAAGAATTACTCCCACCTTGAAAGAAACTTATAAGCAATTGTACAATTACCTTATAACTTGTATGTTTAAGATGGCTTACAAATTAAACACACAAGAGAAAAAAAAAAATATAAAAATACAATAAAGATATAGAGCAGGAAACTCCACTATATTTTATTAATATGTTGTTGCTTCAATACATTCAAAAGACTAAAATCTTAAAAAAACTCAGACAAAATGAGAAGTCTTCCTCAAAATTTTATATTTCAGGTCATACTTTACATTATGTTACAACTTGCTATTTGTAGAGTATTATCCATCTTGGAATCCTTAAAGATTAAGGATGCAACAAGATTCTAATGGCTAGACCTAACCCTAAATGTACTAAAAGACAAAATTACAATTAGACCTTCAAGCAGTGGAAATACAAAATAAGGAAAAGATCAAATCTGATTTCTAAATCTTTGATAGCTAGCACCTTTGTCTATAGATATTCTAGATAACCTCTTATAGTTATTGTGAGACCCAGTGACCACCAATACAACATAACTTACACTAGTCTTATTGATGACTATCCTCCCTATGCTCATAGATTAGGTTTCAGGTGCCTATTCACTCCTCATCCAATACATCAAGGTCAATGTATGTAGGCTTTTTCTTCTTGGGCTTTGTGCTGACAACCCATTTGCCAACCTCTACCTCCGAAGGCCAATTAAAGCTCTGAATATTTTGTAATTTTTCATTTTATCTATCCCATCTTGCATCTGTGATGAGCTTGAAATATGTTATAAACTTAATAAAGTATGTTTCTTCTTTAAAAGCCTCATCCAAAGTCTTATTTGACCTATCCATACCCAATACAATATTATCTGCTATAAATGCCTCTTTAATAGGAAGTAAGGTATTAAATGCACCTTTCCAATCTGATATTGCTTTGATCTTATTATCATCTCCCTTTATTGGAGAAATAAATCTATTATAATCTGGCCCAAACATATTGATTATGGCTTGTATATGATTTTCCTTTCCTTTGAAGAAAAACAAAGTGGCTCTAATCTACTCAATTTATTATCCTACCAGATTGACAATTTTAGGGAGATCTTCCCTAAGTGGTTGTAAGGATCCTAGCCTATTAAAAAGTGATGCTCTGCTTGACCAAGTTCCAAAATAAGGACTTAAAGTTGCAATATGGTTATTGACCTTTGTTTCCAGTAATTAGGACACTCACCTTATCATATTTCTTCTCATGTGCCTTGGCATGGGAAGAGTCCCCTAATTCCACTTTCTATTTCTTTCTAAGAGGCTCATCAGTCACCTTGATGTCAGGCACCTTTGTAAGGTCTAACTCTATGCTTTGCTCAGTGGAGTGTGGCTGATCCATAGGAGGAGGACTATGAATTTAATAGCCTCCTTCACTGTCTTCATCATAATCTAAAGAAGAGTGCTTCTCTAGACCTCTTTGTTTATCTTCAATCAACTCTTCAAGTTGACTGTAAAAGGTATTGTAAGATTCCATCATTTTTGTGAGTCTTTCTATATAGGACATATCTAGAAAGAATCCCCCAAAGGGAATTCCCTTCTTCTTTATTTGTTTCTCAAGGCTTATTAGATCCTGGAATTGATCAACCCTTCTTGCCACCTCTTCATCCTCCAAGATGTTTCTGATTAAACCTTCCCCTACACACTCTTCATTCTCTTTGATAGTTGTTATGCTTGGAATCAGAAGTTTCTTGCCACTTCTAATAAAACCCTTTGGGTCTATATATGGCTACACTCATTTTGTATTGACCCAACTATTTTCTCACTGAATCTGTGGCTCTATTACCAATCATGAAATTTAAAATCCTGAATTGTCTGGGTATAAATGTACCTTTCCCGTGGGGAGCCAGGTGCTCCTTATCAGTCCATATTAATTTCTAGATGAATTCTATTGAAGCTATCTTTGGAGGCACATAATTTGGGAGTATATAAGGTGGCTGGGAACATCCATAAACCCTTATTAAAGTAAATATTTTCTCAAAGTAGAAATCTCCCCAATTATGGTCTCCTAGCCATTTATCCACAAATTGACAAGGTCTTGTTGAGCATTTTTTTGACACAAGCCAACTTTCTAGGATCTTGAGATTCGATTTCCTCTCTTGAAAGAATAACAGAGTTATTCTCAAGGTTCTCCGGGGTCGGGTCACAACCTGCTTGGTTACTCAGTTGAAGATAAATGTGATTGTTCATGAGGAGGCCTTTGCTAGTACATTCAAGACAACAAACTGCAAAATACTGTTAGTTTCTTTTTTTTTGGTATTCTCCAATTTAACAAGTATGGGTAAGGTAAATAACATGAAATTGTGTATTTTTAGATAGCAATTTTTAGAATTTCAAGATAGAATTTAAAGAGATGAGGGTGACAAGAAATGTAGTGAATTGTAAAGAAAAGTAAAATAATAAGGACATAAACCGTTGTAAACCCTTCCTTATGAATTGAATGATGGAGAGATTTGGAACAACCCACGAAGCATGAATTAGACCATGTCACAATTCACTACTCCACAGATGCAAGCATTTAGAGGAAAGATATGTTTTACTCGTACCAGATATTCAAAACCTATAAAATCACAGAGCCACCAAGACATGCACACCCACGAGATAGATTTATTGTTAAGCCCAAAGATAGAATCCTCCACACATTCGTCATAGCAAGGTAGATATACAACAACAAACTAAAACTAAAGGTAGTACGAATTCAAAACACAATAACACAAAGGGCTCTCTAAAAATAAACAATAATGCAAGCATACATTCAATAGATTCACATAGATAGCAGTAATTCACACACCATGAATGAAGCACCCAATGTAGATCTTTATTGTATTAAGAATTCAACCTTTTACATTTCTTTTTTATTACAATATATAGAGTGTTGATCTACAACTTTGATTTTCAAAGTTAGGATATCATAGAGTCTAAACTAAAGAAAAAGATAAAATTAGAACTTTGCTGAAGGGAAACTACTACTAACTGATACTATGTAACTTACATGGATTCTTAAACCCATTTACAATCCATTTTCTCATGCAAAGAGGGAAAAATAGTTGCTGCAGGGCCTCCTTGGTATTAACTCCAGCCAAAACGTCTTTGAACTATTGGACCACCTCTTTGGAAGGATGTAGGGCCTATTTTTTTTCATCCCAATAGATGTTGAGGCCGACCCCTGTGAAGAAAGTATCTATATCTTTGATCCATTTTATTACCTCCTCTCGCTTGTCATCTATAAGGGCCTGGTATTTCTTGTAGACCTTAATTATTTTGGTCATTTGTTCAATCCATGCCATAAATTTGTCCAACTCTTCACCTTCATAGACTTTTACAAAAATTTGGAAGCGTTGCTTTTGAATTATCTCTGAATCCTGGAGGGCAGCTTTCCACTTAATTACCTCTAAATCTATACCCCCATCATATTCCTGTGAGGCCTCACCCCGAACCACATCGTAGTTTTCCATTTTTCTGCTTATGATAGATTTAGCATATGATACTTTTCTTTTGATGCACTATAGACATTATGGACTTTATGCTTTATGTCATGGATTTGATTATTTTGGATGTATGGACACATGATGCTTTATGATGCACCTTATAGACTATATTATGTTTTCTATTATGAACCTTTATTGTGAGACTACTGATTTGGAAACTCATTATGATTATGTTATGGTTATTGATGAGATTTGGATTTATTTGATTTAAATGTTGAATTTCAATTTATTGCAATGTGAATTTTACCTTATGATAAATGCTTAAAATGAGTATTATGTAATCTTGTGATCTTTAGTAATAACTTAGTATATTGATGATGTCCTTGTATTCTGAATATTTCTTATCTCTTTATCATGTATATTATTTTCTCAGACTACTGATATTTGAATTGAGTGTGCAGGTAAGAAACCATGGTATTTTATTTAGGGAACCAAACAAAGGGATATGTGAACTCAGTTGAGCCAAGGTTGCATTTGATGAGAGACAAGACCTCATTGTTTTGTAATTTTATTCGTAAAATTAACTGGATGAGTGTGAAAGTGTAATCTTTAAATGTATTTCTTAATTTCTTTGTGAGTTTTGCCTAAGTGGATATGACATGGCCTAGTGATGTGTAATTTTTTGTGTGTGTCATTTGACACTTGTCTTTGTACTAAAGGCCATGACATGTCAACTTGGGAATGGTTGTCCATCTACCTAGATTAGTACATTGGTGAATCCCCATATGCATACCTTGGGTTGGGGGGGAGGGAGAGTGGTCACCTCATTAAAATTTCGAAATTCCTCTTAGAATGGACTTTTAGAGGGGTTGTGGAGTGTCCATGGGTGTTTTGGGGTCATTTTTAGGTAGCCCACTTGTTATACCAATAGTTAAGGGTCTTTTTAAACCTAGTATAGCCCCCATTTGACCATGTGACCCTTCCAAAATGTTGATTTCTCTAGTTGGACGAAAAATCAACTCTTGTGAGTCTTGACTTGGGTAGAACACCATTCCATATTAGTGTTAAGACATGATTCACCTTTTTGGAAGCTCCTTTCTTAGTTCCATATTTGGTAAAGTGTAAGAGTGTAGGGAAG
>MU227964.1:817395-841997 GCA_018584345.1 Thuja plicata | reverse complement strand
TATATATATATATACAAGAAAGGTATATACATATATATGAATATATGTATACATTGAAGCCTTTAATCCTCCTTCAGACCTGCAACACCACAAAAGCTTTGAGTTTCAAACTAGGGTTTGGAGGGTAGAAGAAAAGAAGATATGAAACAAAAAAATAAAAGTTTTAGTCATCTTCATATTCTACCCTAACCCTAATTTTGAAATTAGGGTTAGGGATTTCTATTTTGAAATGGGTAATGAGGGGGAACTTTCTTTTTCCTCCCTTTTGGTTGCAACTAATTATTTCTCTTAACTTTTAATATTTTTTTTTTTGGAAATTACATTCCCTTGATTAGAGCATTAGTAGTAAATTTAGTTAAGCCATTTTATTATGGGTATTTTTATTTTATGAAGAGTTGAACTAGTTATATGGATTAATGTTGAAAAATATATTAATGAGGAGAATAATAATAATTACTGAAGGAGATGTTAGGAATTTAAACAAATTCCTTATGACATTAATATTATCCACATGTAGTGAATTTACGAAACAATTATTGCAAACATTTCATTAAGTTAGGATAAACGATTAAGATATAAAGGCATATCTTTCAAATCTTATATCCATCCGGACATTAATAATGCAATAATTAATTAAATAGGATAAAATAAAATAATATAAAGTCAAATTTGAGATATCAAGGATGATGAATTAATTGGAAATTATAGATATATTTAAAGGGAAAATCTAATTAAAGTTTTTAGGTAAACATAGGGACTCTTAATGTTATTTTTATGTGGTCAATATATGTGGCCAGTATACTGACTACTATAAAAATAATATTAAATAAGTGCCATAACCTAGAGTGATTTTTTTATTAATACAAAACCCTTTTGCTTTTAAGCAACCCGACTTTACGTATAACCCTTGAGACGGAGGAGAATGAGTCTCTCTCTCTCTTCCCCCACATCATCAAACTCTATTAAAGAATAATCAAGATGACACGTATATTCAGATAACCCTCAACATGTGAACCTTTAACTTTAGAAGTGTTTAGGGTTAAGGGATTTTGACACTATTCATGATCCCCCTTCGACCCTCTTGACAATAAAATTACTATATAATTTCACATCATAAAAAAAAAAGTTGTTGCATTTTTGGGCGCAAATTTTTCGGGCATGACACTTCCACCAGGTCAATAAGTGAATTAACTTCAACTAAGATGGTCTGATACGGCCTAAATACCAATGGAATTTCCTTCTCTCTGAATTGTTTGAAGTCATTTCTCCAATTAGCTCTTGCCTGGATGAAAGAGGGAGTCAAGCCTGCTGGCAAATCTGGTGTAGCCCTTTTATCAAGCATGGCTTGTAATGAAACCTCTGAACAATTTGGGTCAATAGGACCCACCATATTTTTAATGTACCCCTTTAGAGCTTCATTTTGATCTATCAAGGATTTTATGGCCTCTTCATCCTTGTTCATGAACCCTAGAGCATGCTTCAGCCTGATATATTCTAGTGTCTTGCTCCCTTCTCTGGTAGGTTCACCCAAATCCACCTCCTTGAATGTATAGCCTTCTGACGAGCCTCTTGTCTAAGAAGTTCTCAGGGGAGGGATAGCTATCTAGGCTTTTCAATGACTGCCAGTGTCTTGAGTCATATATGACATGGTCCTTGTAGGTACATTGATTTCCGCCTAGTGGAAGGCTTGCCTCACATTGGTCATACTTGTATCCTGTCCATCCAATTCATTTGTATAAGTTCTCTTCCTAGGTTGTATCTCCTTGGTAAACCAAGTAGGTTTTCTAGATGTAGTTACAAGTTCATATGGTGCAACCTAGAGGATTGAAGTTAGGCATTGTACTTCTGGTGTCATTTCTTTCTCTAATTCCTTCTCATTCCCTCTTTCCTGTTCGCTCCCTCCTTCCATCATTCTTCCCCCTTGGGTATCCACATCCATTTCCCCTTCTTCCTTCTCCCCCTCCACCTTGCCTCATTCAGTTATCACATTTCCCCCTTCTTTTTTAGGGGCCTCTTTGGTTGGAGTGTCAATTGATACCTCTGACCTAAGACCAGTCATGGCCTCCAGCATGGTCTGGAAAGGTGATGTATTTTTAGTATTTAGCACTTCTTTGGAAACTTGGGTGGCACCTATTGAAGGGATTGATGTTGGTGGAGCGAGTGTTGATATGGCTAGAGTGGGAGATGGGGGAATGGTAGTAGAGTAGGGTGAATTTGGCATAGGAGTAGATGTTTGAGTTGGAATTAATGGTGGTGGAGTAGGAACTAGAGTTGGTAGATAAGATGGTAGAGCAGGGACATGAGATGGTGGAGTAGAAAATGGTACTTTCCCTACTATAAGATCCATAGTAGTGACTTGGGCTATCCCACAATCCTAAACTTTAGGCTCTTGAGTGGAACTAGGGCTCACTTGTCTAGTAGGGATATTCACTGAAGGTTTGGTGAATTGGATCAATGGTTGAGTGAGGATTACCTGGGGCTGAATAAGAGATGGAGCTTGGCCATGATCTAAAAATCCTTCAAGGGATTCAAAATTAGAAAGCATAAACTCATCCTATCCTAAGGCATCCAAAGGATTATCTTGTTCTTTGGGATCTTCTTTGTGTTTCTTGGTGGTCTCCTTTTCTCTCCTTTTTTGTAATCTTGTTCTTTGAACTAGGGGCTCATCTTCTTCTTCTTCCTCAGACCCTTCTTGTACCATTTCCAACTATGGAGACTCAGAACTCTTATTCCTCTTATATGTTTTATTCTTAGTGGTGGGGGAGATTGGATAGAGGTAAATGGGCCTTCACCTGATTGGGGTTGTGACGACCCTACTGATGGGTCAATCTGGCCTATCATTCTAGTTTTATTGGGCCTAGGATTAGAGCCATATTCAACTGGTCGTTCATGACCATACATGGTTCTTGGCTTCTAAGGGGGAGCTTTCTTGTACTTAGGAGCTGTTGACTTATCCCCTCACTATTTTTCTATCTTCCTTGAGGGCTCCATCAATGTCTTCACCGGGATCAGACTCATTTTATGTGGCTTCTTGATCCAAGTTATGGTGGTCTTTATCACATGCCTCACCCAAAATTCCATGTCATCATTTTCATCCTTGTCCACCTCTGCATTCAAGATTGGATAGTCATACACTTTATCTTTTGTGTAAATGTCCTTTAAGACTTCATCTGAATCACATTCCCAAACTTTTGAGGAAATGGGAACCTTTAATACCTCTTTTTCCAGAGCGAGGTTCATTCTGCAGTAATCCTAGATCGTGACCTCATGATCATCTATGCAGTTTATCCAATGATCCTCCAAATGTGGCTCATGTATGTAAATTTTTCCAATAATGTGGTTGTAAGTACCTATGGGATCAAAACAAGTTTGCACTATTTTGTAGAACTGTAAGGGACAATCATCCCATTAAAAAGCCAAAGATTTGTAGAATTTCATGTCTTGTAGTGTGTATGGTGCCAAATAAATAGGAAAGTCCCAACATTTCTTCTTTTTATGCTTTATATGTTCATATGCATCTGCGAGCTATCTAGCCATCTCAAGTATAACTATCCAATTAGATGGGTACCTGGGAAGCTTCTTTGGTTGCAAGGTTTACCCGGCTATCCTAATGTATGTGAATGTCCTGAACTAGATAAAATAGGCCCCAATGGCCCTTACCTTAGTAGCAACTTCTTCTGACATTCTTTTAGCAAAGTCACCCTCAATAGATTGGATGACTGTGAATATGAATGCATCAATGACTATCCTATTATTAGGGGAATCCTCTGGCATGTTTGTTCCTTTTACTAGCTACGGGTATACAAGGTGGGGCTATGCACTTGGATCATTTAGACTTCCTCTCTTGGTGAGACCAGGATAATTTTCCCATGCTGCTAGTAGATACACCACATAAGTGCTCATGTAAAACTTGGGATTATGTTTTACGGATGTCAATTTCTCATCTAGATTTTCACTAATGATAGTGCCCTAGTAAAATCTTTCCTTTTGTTCTCAAATCCTTTTTATCAACAAGATCATCCATTGTTCGAGTTGAGTGGATTGAGGTAACCCATACACCCAGCTTATCAATGTTATAGCTACCTAGATGTCATCCTTCATATAACCTCTTCAGAGGTCTATCTTGTCCAATTTGTTTTTAGGAATTAGATGCTTGAGGTATTATTTATTCATCATCTTATGTATGGCTTTCTCCCTGTTACCAAAACCACTTGGTCCCCTTTTCAATATAGAAGTCATAGAACTTGTCTATGCCTTTGTGAAGGTGAAAAACATCCTCAATGACATCTGGCCTAATGTCCAACACCACATGATCCTCTGAGTTTACCACCATTCTCTTATCTAAATCATAGTGATGGGCTAGGGTGACGATCAATTCTGAAGATGAAACAACCACTGGGTGTGTGGCTGTGTTCACTAGCCCAGATAGGACTAACACAGTGCAATCATCAGATCTATTTGCTGGATGGGAGCACTGAGTCAAGAATTCATTCCAATCAACATTCTAGATGTTGGTGTCTGTTATCTCACTGTGCTTGTTTCCCACCTTTAAACTAGGGGGTTTCCCCTTGTATTGATACTTCATTGGGGAGGATATCTTTGGTTTAGTCATTCCTACAAGAAAAGACAAATATCAGTAGCTTATTGAACAGGAAAAAACAATTTAAACTAGGAAAGGAAGCAGAGAGAACTAAATAAATAGCTAAGTGTAATTTTTTTCACTTTTGGGCCTTTCAGAGTTTTGGTCACTGAAAACTAGTTTGGAGGCTGAAAAGTCTAAAAGTGTAAAAAAGGTCTATCAAAAGGACAAAGTCCGTCAGGTCTTTCGGGGTTTGAAACTAGGAGGTGCTTGCTTAGGAATGCTAAACATTCAAAAATGATGATGAACCCCAAAATCCCGAACAAAGGTTTCACTTTTGGCCTTTTCAGACCTTTCTATCTTTCAGATCTTTCGGATGTCTGAAAGACCAAAAAGTCTGAAATGACACTTAGCAAGAGTTGAAGATCTATTTTTGGCCTTTCAGAGGCTGAAAACCTATGACAAGGGCCATGACCAAAAAAACACAAAACCCTAAACTTAAGACAAAAAGAAACTAGGAAACCCTAGGTTCGATAGGGAGGGACATCCCTATCAAAACACAAAGGCATAGAGGCCCGATAAGATAAAGAAACAAAGTGCCCTAAGCTGGACAGGCACTAGGCACGAAAACAAACCCTAAATCTAGACACAAAAACATGAAGTGAAGGTAAGCGAGAAGAACCTACCTCAAATGAACTAGCGAAGGGAGGACAACTAGGCAGCTTAGAAGTGGAAGTGGTCGGCGAGGAGAAGTAGACAAAATCATAGGTAGGAGAAAAAAAATGCAAAGTGATTTAAAAAAGAAGGCTTCTTCTATTTACAACTTGCGGGTTGACGTCAGCGGCTTCGAGACTTTCAGACCCCAAAAGGCCAAACATGTTGGAGGAGAACCAATTCTTTAGCCTTTTAGTGTTTTTGGAGTCTAAAAACACTGAAAGGTTAGGTCTTTGGCCTTTCAGCCATTTCGGCATTTCAGAGTACCTAAGTCCTTCAAAAGGCTGAAAGGGCCGAAAGGCTGAAAAAAGGCTTCTTCCTTCCTCTGTCTTGGTTTCAGCAATTTTCTTTGGTGGCTAACTGGATTTCTACGAGGGGCAGACATGATGAAATGGAAAAAGACAAAAAGAGGGGGGTCCCCATGGTCAGAGGACCAAAAAATGGGGTGTGTGTTGTGGACCCACAACAAATAGCCCCGACAAAAGGAGGAATGACCAAGGCATTTCTTTATCATCAACACTCTTCTGGAAAGTATCTTTGTAGTAGAATAGAACCAAGAGGTGGTGGAGTTGATGATTCTTCAGTGACCTCCAATCTAAGGTTCTTCCATTAGTTTCCCTATGTGTGTTCATGTGTTTTCATTTTTTGACCTTTGGTTGTGATAACCAAGATGCTTGCCAGCTATTCCCAACCTTCACCAAATAAACCAGGGCTTCCTGGAAAGAGCTTTGCTGCCAGTCAGGCATTCATAGCCCTGAAAATTTTTTCCCCAAGTCCCAAGTATGACCTTTCTCTACTACCAATTGGGTGTCTATAGCCCTGGTAGCAGTTGTCATAATCACCCAAGTCCATTATGCCAGCTAGGCTATAACTTTCTTTCTTTGTGAGAGCTCCATCTTTTGGAATATCAGTTTGTTCCTTCTGCATGATTGGAGATGTATCAAGCCTTGGACGTTAGTGTGTTCCATGCATTCAATTCCATAACCTCTTTTCTTTCTTTTTTTTTTTTTTTCTGATCCGAGCAATGATTTGGTGGTGTTGCCTAGACCTTTCACTCATGACCTCTTTGGGGCACTTTTCTTTTGAGTGTTTCTTTTGCTTTCCCTTTTCGACTCTTCTTTCTTTCATTATTGCCTTTGTATTTAGTTCAGACTTGGGTTTTGGGATCAGTGGGTGCTTGAACCTATGCACTTAGGCTAGCTACAACTGACAAATGCCCTAGAAACCAATGCCCTTAGGTGCTATACCTTAATGTGTCTTGTGATCAGGATGACCAAACTTTGAACTCCTTGTCTATCAATGATAATCATCACTACTTTTTCTTTTGGGAAGGTTCTCTTATGCTGCATGTATCCTTGGAGAAATTTTACTAAGAAATACCTTTGCTCCTCTTGTGGAACACCTTGGACTGGATCCAAAAGACACTGACCTGAAACAACAAAACAAGCCCCGAAAAAAGAAAAGAACAAACATGAGTGGAATAAAGGACTGACGACAAGGACAACAAAGAAAAATGGAAAAAAACACAAAAGTGACTATGGTACAAGTGATGAAAGATAGTCCCACTTAGGGTCCAAAGTAACATTTGAGGAATTTCCCATTGACTGGTAATGGGGTCAACTCTTCATCCAATGTCCTTATCCAAAAAGTGTTCTCCCCTAGGATCTCTGATATTTGGTAAGGGCATGTCCACAGTCTTTGGAACTTGGTGTGGCTGCCTAGCTTTTCTTTCACCTTATCCCACATGAGGAAAAGGTTAGAGATCCTGAAGGTTTTGATGGTAGCTCTCTTGTCAAACTACCTTTTGACTACAGCCTAATGCTTTGATACATGTTCCAGGGCCGAAGTTCATTTCTCCTCTAGTTTTAGGAGATTCATGAGTCTAACCTGTACCCGATCTTCCTCCCCTACGTATTGGTCCATGAATCTCAGAATTGGGATCTTTAGGTTCATAGGAAAGACCGGTTGCAAGCCATAGACTAGTTGGTATGGAGACATCCCCAGGGAATTCTTGATCCTTACATGATCAGTCCATAAAGAATATTTAAGCTATGTGTGCCAGTCCCTTGGGTTGTCATCTAGGAGGTGTTTGATCACTATCGTCAGATTTTTATTCATAGGCTCTGCTATGCCATTGCCTTGCGGATAGTAATTTGAAGAGAATTTGAAGATTACCTAGTTTTCAAAGGCCCATTGTGTGAGCGAGGCTAAAGAGAAAGAGGGGGCATTGTCACATACCAGATAGAATGGCATCCAAAACCTAGTTATGATGCGCTCCTCCACAAATTATGTCACGACCTCGGTGGTACAATTCTTCAATGCTTGCACCTCCGTCTAGCACGTGAAATAGTTGGTAGTTGTCAAGATAAACTTATGTCCTACAGATGAAGGGGGGTTAATCACTCCAACAAAATCCAAGCCCCATTAGGCAAATAGGCGTACCTAATAGACTGGTTGTAAGGGCATTACTAGATTTCTCTCTTGAGTTACGCTAGTTTGGAAAGTGTGGTAGGATCTCATGTGCTCGCTGGTATCTTTAAATATCATAGGCCAAAAATACCCTGCCCTCAGGATTTGGTGAGTAGTGGCCTCCACTGATCCATGTCCTATTCTGCATTTGTCATAAAAGTCCACTAGTATTTTTTTTGCCTCTTTTCTATCAAAACACCTTAAGTACAAACCCTCATAATTGCATTTGTTGAGTTCTTGACTCTTTAGCATGTAAGAGCTACTTTTGATCTTTAAATCTCTTCTCTGGGAACTATTCATTTCTTTAGGGAAGTGATTCTGCAACAGATAATACACTATGTCCTGGTACCATACATCCGTGATCACACCTTGGTCGGTGTATGTTTGGCAAACCAAACCTTCTTCAAACTCATATATCAGATTTGTCAGGCCCTGGCCCCTTACTAACTTCATCAGTTGGATTTCTAGGTCAAACTCTTGGAGAATTTCCATCCATTTTCCTCTCCATTCTCCTAGCTCATTCTCAATCAGGAGGGATTTAACTACCACATCTAGAACTATCCCAATGACTTTACTCCTTAAAATATAATGCCTGAATTTCTTCACCACCTTGACAAGAGAAAATGACTGCTTATGCAGGTTTGGGTATCTGAGCTTAGCATCTTTGAAAGGGCAACTCATAAAGGCGATGGGCCTCTCATCTTCACTATTCTTCTTCTACGTGAGAATGCCTACGCATGAGTGTTCTGATGTGAAAGAGTAGACCTTGAAAGGGATGGTGTAGTCAGGACTAGCTAGGACTGGTGCCATGGCAATGGCATTCCTAATCTCTTTGAAAGACTTCTTGGCTAGGAGAGCCCATTCAATCTTGGCATCTTTCTTGATCATGTCGTTCAATGGTTTCACTATTTCTGCGAAGCCACTGATGAATTTTCTGACGAAGTTGATCTTTCCAAAGAAGGACTTTAGTTCCTTGTGGCTATGGGGTGGTGTCAATTTTAGGATCACCTCCACCCTTTTAGGGTCAATGGATATCCCCTTTTTGGATATGATATGCCCCAAGAGCTTTCCTTTAGTTACCCTGAACATGCATTTCTTGGGGTTGAGGGAGATCCCAAATTCTCTGCACCTCTGGAGGCATTTTCTAAGGTCACTTATGTGGTCAGCTCTTAGTTTTGAGTAGAGTGTGAGATCATCCATGTAGATGATAATGTACCTTCCAGCTAATCCTTTGAAAGCTATGTCCATTGCTCTTTGGAAGGTGGCTCCAGCATTAATCATCCTGAAAGGCATCCATCGATAGGCAAAAGTTCCCCATTTGGTCGTGAATGTCTTTTTTAGCCTGTCCTCTTCCTGTACCATCACCTTATTATACCTAGAGTAGCCATCAAGGAATGAAATCATTTGAGATCCATTAACCTTCTACAGCACTTCATCTAGAGATGGTAGTGGATAATTATCCTTTTGAGAGGACTTGTTGAGGTTCCAGAAGTCTACGCATAGCCTAATTTCTCCAGTCTTCTTCCTTATAGGTACTAGGTTTGCAACCCATGTAGAATGTCAAATTGGGAAGATGATCCTAGTGTTGAGCAACTTTTGGACTTCCTTTTGGATTAAGGGCTCCATAGTGGGATTCACGGGTCTTTGTTGTTGTTTGGAAGGCTTAGAATCTGGCTTCAAAGGGATGTTGTGCACTATGACTGAGGTGTCATATGTCTTTAATTCTTCATA
Source organism: Thuja plicata (assembly GCA_018584345.1). Classification (NCBI taxonomy): domain Eukaryota; kingdom Viridiplantae; phylum Streptophyta; class Pinopsida; order Cupressales; family Cupressaceae; genus Thuja; species Thuja plicata. Next base: position 832,504 of record MU227964.1, on the reverse strand, counting down.
ACTCCATGCTATGAAATCTCAATATACAGTGAGAAGCTGGACCATTTTCTCCTTTTCTTCCTTGGTTCCCACCTTTCTGATGTGGACTTCTCTCGGTTATTCTTCCATGCCCAGGTTGTAGGTGTCAGATTCTTTACCATCAGGTGTTACGTCGGGGCATCTTCTTATAGCAGTCTTATTGCTATAAAAAATCCTCTCTAGTTCTACCAATCCCTTGGGTATGGCATTATTCTTTAGGTTTATGATGTCATGATCATTAGGATCTTTAGGTTTAGTTGTTTCCTCACCTTCCTTCTCCTTGTCGATGATCTATTTTTTGAACACGCCAGTGCACATGATAAACTCTAAGATATGTTGATCATCTTGGAAGACTTGAAAGTTAGTGATATTGTCTAGAATGGCCGGGGCTACGATAATTTCAACCGATAATTTATTTAGTTTGAATTTCTCCATTAGATGTAAGGAGCTAGCTGAGATAGCCAATGCATTAGCAATGACATTCTTTCTTCTCAAGATGGTTTTGATGTTGAAAGTGTCAAAGTCATTGATCAGATCCCAAGCCCTATTTTGGTAGGCTGAGAGCCTCTTATCATTTCAAGTATACTGACTACGGATTTTCTTGACAACCAATTGTGAGTCTCCTTCCACTATCAGTATTTTGATTCCCTTCTCATGAGCTAGGAGAAGTCTTCAAACCAATGCTTCATATTCTATAACATTGTTAGTGCAAAGAAACTGCAATCTATAAGCAGCATAGAAAGACTTACCTCTTGGATTTATCAATTTGATTCCCACACCTGCTCCTTGTTTGCATTTGGAACCATCAAAGTGCATTTTCCATACCTAGGGTGGTTTAGTAGGGCTTGGTTTGGTTGTTCTTTTCTTAGAGAAACCCTTGGTCCTTGGTTTTCAGCCCCTCTCTCCATCGCTATCGGAAGAAGTTAACTCTCCTATATGTTGAGTATGCCTAGGTTTGAGGAGTTTGTCGTCTTCATCACCTTTATCTTCCAATATTCCATTGTAAGTGGGACATGCTCCATCATCTAAGGTACTCTAGTCACTAAGCATGTTTAGGGTAGGGCTTCTATCTTTAGAATCTGACCCACTATCTTGATCTTGAGGTGAACTATTTGTAAGGACTAAGTTGTCCATATCTGGTGCGGCGTTGTTCCTGTCTTCTATCCCAAGTACATATTCTTTTATTGTCAGTGATTCTGGTGGCTTATTTGGTTGGGAAATTTGATCCAACACTTGTGATAGTGCTTCTTGAGAACTGGGGCATGTAAACTCAAAATGACTAGCCTGATGTAATCGACAATATCCAGGTAGCAATAAGATGTTGGGATCCGCGTCTTGATCCAGATGCCGTAGGCTAGCTGTTGTGGTATTAATGAAAATTTGGAAGATGTCATCATCAATCTTCAGCTCTATGAGACCTTTGATAGGACTATGGTCTGAATCTTCACCTTCTCGGATCTGAAACATGAAAATGTCATCTAATCGATAAGTGCCCAAATCAATTTGAGTGAACAAGACTTCATTCAAGGCATTGTATTTAGTGATCATCCTCTTCAGCTTCTTCTCTACATCTATCTTGATCTAGTTGTTCAAACCTCTTTAGGGTAGCCAGAGTTGGGTGAAATCTATAGAGTGCCATCCTCTTAAGCACTTAGTCAATTCTCGGCTTAGCAACATCCCATAAGTCTCGGGGATGTCCACTATGTGTATATCAATGCATTCTTGTATCCAGGGATCCGCAACTAGTTGAATGTGTATGTATTTGATCACCCCAATTACTTTGACCTTGGTTTTGTCTAATTGTATGACCACCCAGTTTGTTACTTGGGGCACCATCCCCAACTTTTGGCAAATTGATAGGGGCATAACGTTGCATGAGGCTCCTGAATTGATTAGGCAATTATGTAGGTTTTTTCCAAACATCTGTAGGCTGAGTAGGAATGATAGGACCTCTGTCCTATCTATGAATACTACTGGGAATGCCTTAGATGTGTTAATATTGGATGTGGGTGCCCTGGTGCTGTTGCTTGATGGGCCACATTTTGAATGATCCAAGGATCTTAAAAGGGCTTCATTTTGAGATGGGCAGCCCTGCAATAGTTTGAACATAGAGATGTTTGCCTTAGTTTTCTTGAGTTCATCTACTACACTATACTTGTTATTTGACCTGGTCATTCCTCGGTAGCTAGCATATGTACTTGTCATAGGAGGTATGTGAGCATTTGGACCCTTTGGAGGTATGGGATTGTTACTGGCCTGAGTATTTGGTGGGGTCAATTTCTTTCTTGGAGGTATGCCATCGATGAGGGGTTCCTTTCTACTCTGGAGGTTATATGAGTTTTGCTTATCATTTTGGAATGTGTGTACCTTAGAATATTCAGGCTCACTTTCTCTCTAAAAAGGGAACACGAATTCATCTTCTCCCATATAGGCTTCTGGGTCTCCCTCCTTTCTATAATTATAGGAATTGAACACCATAGCATTGAACTGCACCGGGGGGAACTCTAGATTCTAGGTGTAGTGGTCTTGGGATTTGTTCACATATCCATTATTTTCTTGATGCTTAATTGGAGCCCCAAAAAAATTAGCCTCTAAAGCCTCATAAGTATTGGCATTGTCTACTGGGATGCTACCATTATTTGGTCTAGTGTTCCATGGCCAGTTTGGCCTTTCCTGCCCAAATGGTTTCTCCTACGTGTTGTTGTTGTTGTTGTAGGCATTAAAACCCCTGTTTGGATTCTGAGGGTATGTATTTGGACCAGCAGACACTCGTTGGTATCCACCTTGATTTTGGGGTGGGTTTAACTTCATTCTCATAACTTCACTAGTGAGCTGTGATAAAGTCTTCTTTACGACATCCAACTCAGAAGCCATGAGAGCATCAGGCTCATTTTGGCATACCACCCTCTATTCTACGAATGCTATCTTATGAGTTTCATAGCCTAGATAAGTAATAGACGGAGGCACAGTTGTACATGGTTGTGCTGGTATAGGATTTAGCATAGGTAGGTGGTTGGCCAAAGCTTGATTGTTTGCTGCAAATGGGTGTGGGACAACAAGATTACTCATGATGGTTGCAGTCGCATATCTTCCTTCTTATGGATCCATTTGTTGAGTGAAAGTGAAGGCTTCATTGTACACCTTCTCAATCGTATCTCTATCCGCTAGGGGAAGTCTTCTTAGAAAGATCAAGGTAAATGGATCTAAAGCCTTTAAGTAAACTTGTATGATAGCCTCATCTAGTATAGTGTAAGAAGCTTCTAACTTTTGATGCATTTTGTGAAAATGATGATTAAACATAGAAATGGGTTCCTTAGGATCCTTCCTCATCATTATGAACTGGTGATGTGTCACAGTAGGATCGACATACAATTTGAACTGATTGAGGAATTTGGTTTTGAAGTCATTCCATACTAAGATAGATCCTCGTGGCAAATTTAGGTACCAGTTGTATGGAAAATCTCCCAAAGTGTATGGGAATAGATGACAGACGACGTCTTGGTAGGAAATCTCTTTACGGTTGTAAATTTCCTTGAAGGTGCAGATGTGTTCTTCCGCTGTCCTAGATTCGCCATATATGAATCATGTACAAAACTTTTCTAGATTTTTGGGTAACTCATGGAGCTGCCCAACAAAGTTCAAAGGTGAGCTTGTTGCGTTAGTGAAAAAGGCCATTAGAAGAGGTTGCTGCAAATGTTGATTTGGCAAGTTTTGATTTTGATTGATGACTATGGTAATAGTTGGGGCAACGATGTGCGATTGTTGTCCAAGAGGATTTTGAGATGTAGCAAGGTGATTGAAAGATTTATCTTTTTCTTTACCCTTGTCGCTGTGAGCCCTTCGATGGTGAGTGAGTTCAAGAAACTCACCTCTTTTCGAAGATGATCTAAGCACACACTTGAATATCTCTCTGGGGAGTAAGATCCAATATTATCCAGTTTTTTAGTCTTGAGGCCCTCCTTCTAGCGCCACTTCTATTGAGCATTATTTTGACACAAGCCAACTTGCTAGGATCTCAAGATTCAACTTCCTCTCTTGAAAGAATAACAAAGTTATTCCCAAGGTTCTCCAGGGTCGTGTCACAACCTGCTAGGTTACTTAGATGAAGATAAATGTGATTGTTCACGAGGAGGCCTTTCCTGGTATGTTCAAGACAACAAATTGCAAAATACTATTAGTTTCTCTTTTTTTGGTATTTTCTGATTTAAAAAGTATGGGTATGGTAAATAAAAAGCAATTGTGAATTTTTAGATAGCAATTTTTAGAATTTCAAGACAGAATTTAAAGAGATGAGGGTGACAAGAAATGTAGCAAATTGTAAAGAAAAGTAAAATCCTAAGGACATAAACCACTGTAAACCCTTCCTTGTGAATTGAGTGCTGGAGAGATTTGGAACAACCCCCGAGAACTTCTCAGACAACAGGCTCGTCAGAAGGCTATACATTTAGGGAGGTGGATTTGGGTGAACCTACCAGAGAAGGGAGCAATACACTAGCAGCTTTAGGGCTGAAGCATGCTCTATGATTCATGAACAAGGATGAAGAGACCATAAAATCCCTAACAGATCAGAATGTAGCTCTAAAGGGGTACATTCAAAAGATGGTGGGTCCTATTGACCCAAATTGTTCAGAGGCTTCATTACAATCCATGCTTGATAAAAGGGCTACACTAGATTTGCTGGCAGGCTTGACTCCCTCTTTCATCTAGGCAAGCAGTGATTAGAGAAATGACTTTGAACAATTCAGAGAGAAGGCGATTCCAACAGTATTTATGTCATACCGGACCATCTTAGTTAAAGTTAATTCACTCATTGACCTGGTGGAAGATGATGGGGGTATAGATTCAGAGGTAATTAAGTTGCAAGTAGCCCTCTAGGATTTGGAGATAATTCAAAAGCAATGCTTCCAAATTTTGGTAAAATTCTATGAAGGCAAAGAGTTGGACAAATTTAAGGAATGGATTGAACAAATGACCAAAATAATTAAGGTCTACAAGAAATACTAGGCCCTTATAGATGACAAGCGAGAGGAGGTAATAAAATGGATCGAAGATATAGATACTTTCTTCATAGGGGTCGGCCTCAACGTCTATCGGGATGAAAACAAACAGGCCCTACGTCCTTCCAAAGAGGTGGTCCAATAGTTCAAAGACGTTCTGGCCAGAGTTAATACCAAGGAGGCCCTGCAACAACTATTTTACCTGAAAGAGGAAATGTAAAGAATGTCACAGCATGAAGAAGAGATCACGTTCTTCACTTTTGAATTATTTGTCTTCAAAAAGAAGCAAGAACATAGGGTCACCAAGATAAGAAGGAAAGAGCTCAATTTTGAAGAAGTTCAAGAGATAGTGCAGAGGCTCCGGGCAGCTCACCCAGAGGTCTTTCCTAGATAAATCTCCAAGGTCCAATTACTAGGTGAACGGGGCAAGATTTTCACACTTGGACAAATTTCCACTGAGGTGGAGTTTTCGGCCTGTCGGCCTCCAGCATTTTGGCCTTTTGGCCCCAAAAGCAAGGAGTATTTTTTCATCCTTTTGGCCTTTGAAGATTTCAGCCTTTTAGCCTCTTCAAGTTTTGTCGGCCTTTCAGCCCATGACAAGTCTAAAATTTTGGGACCTCAGAGTTTGAAGCTTTTGAGAAGCACCTAGGAAATTTTAAAGGCATTAAAGTTTCAGGGTAGAGGTCGGGGTCAGAAAAATTGAGGGTTTCCAGCGAGGTCACTTTTTCAAATACCAGTTAGACTCTAGATTAGATTAATGGACAACTTGAGTTTGTTTTGGAAATACTAAAGGTTTCCTATCAGTTTCCACCTCCAGAGATAGTTCCAGATGAAGAATCCAAGAAGGACCACCAGAATCAAGAAGAAGACTCCTAGTTCACAGAAGGAACTCACCTTCTCTCTCTCTCTCTCTCTCTCTCTCTCTCTCTCTCTCTCTCTCTCTCTCTCTCTCTCNCCCTCTCTCTCTCTCTCTCTCTCTCTCTCTCTCTCTCTCTCTCTCTCTCTCTCTCTCTCTCTCTCTCTCTCTCTCTTCTTTGGCATATTTTTCTCTCTTTGCGTGAGAAAATGGATTGTAAATGGGTTTAAGAATCCATGCAAGTTACATAGTATCAGTTAGCAGTAGTTTCCCTTCAACAAAGTTCTAATTTTAGCTTTTTCTTTAGTTTAGACTCTCTAATATCCTCACTCTGAAAATTAGAGTTGTAGATCAAAACTCTATATATTGTAATAAAAAAGCAATGTAAAAGAAGAACTTATTAATACAATAAAGATCTACATTGGGTGCTTCATTCATGGTGTGTGAATTACTACTATCTATGCAAATCTATTGAATGTATGCTTGCATTATTCTTTATTTTCAGAGAGCCCATTGTGTTATTGTGTTTCAAATTCCTGCTACCTTTAGTTGGAGTTTTCTATTTTATATCTACCTTGTTGTGATGAATGTGTGGAGGATGCTATCTTTGGGCTTAATGATAAATCCATCTTGTGGGTGCGCACGTCTTGGTGGCTCTGTGATTTGATAGGTTTCAAATATCTCATACGAGTAAAACATATCTTTCCTCTAAATGCTTGCATCTGTGGAGTAGTGAATTGTGACGTGGTTTGATTCATGCTTTGTGGGTTGTTCCAAATATCTCCAGCATTCAATTTGCAAGGAAGGGTTTACAGCTGTTTATGTCCTTAGGATTTTACTTTTCTTTACAATTTGCTACATTTCTTGTCACCCTCATCTCTTTAAATTTTGTCTTGAAATTCTGAAAATTGCTATCTAAAAATACACAATTGCATGTTATTTACCATACCCATACTTGTTAAATCAGAAAATACCAAAAAAAGAGAAACTAATAGTATTTTGTAGTTTCTTGTCTTGAACGTACCAGCAAAGGCCTCCTCATGAACAATCACATTTATCTTTAATTGAGTAACCAAGCAGGTTGTGACCCAACCCCGGAGAACCTTGGGAATAACTCTGTTATTCTTTCAATAGAGGAAATCAAATCTCAAGATCCTAAAAAGTTGGCTTGTGTCAAAACAACGCTCAACAGGTCTAATGAAATTATAGTAACTTGGTGGTCAATCTTCTCATATTTGCACCTAGAATCTCTAAATTAGGATATGTAATCCAATTATTAAATGAAAAAAACTCATTTTCATTGGATATGTAGTTCCAAAACCTAAGACACAGTTGTACAGGGTTTGGTTTTCCATGGAAAAATAATGTAAGCCTTAAATTTTGTGTGTCCAAGATGTTAACATTGAAGTATAATATTAAATGCATTAAAAGTGAATAATCCATAAATGTAGGGTTGGGGTATGTACATATATTAGTAATCCCTTGATGAATCTTGTCTATGACATACTGAATGTAGTCAGAATCAATGTTGAGATGTGAATTTTGTAGATCCAAGATGATCACCAGAAGGTCTGCAGTCAATCTCTTAGGGCCCCCATCTACTCCCAAAAATTTACATATTCCATAAGCAATGTAATTCATGTAGAAGCTTAAATATTTGTAAAAATAAGGTGCAGCACCTGATATAGCAACAATATAATTCCTATTTGACCTAGGTGTATGGGCCTGGATCAGCTTGGCAAAAATGGTAGTTTCCCTAGTATATATACTATGCAACCTTGTTAAATCAATCTTTGTAATACAAGGATGGTATATGTTGAAGGCTTTGATGAAAGAGGCCCTATTTAAAGTGACCAAGGATGTTCCATCACTCTTCTTAGTATTTTTGGATAGGGAATCATACTTTTTTGCTAGCTCAACTATACAGACTATATCTACAAGGATATAAAGGACTATCAACTTCTCTAAGACTGATGTCCATGTGTTTGATATAGGAATTGAGCTATCCTTTCTACTATAAAAATAATTAAAAAGATGATAACTTGAAACCCCTAGAGTCCTAGGCTCTCTACAATATACCAAATCATCGGTAAAGAGTTCGTCATTTACCATTTTGCCTTGACTAATTCTAGGCAGTAGAGTCACAAACTCCTTAGAATAGTTTCTCTTTCCTTTCTGGTCATCTTCTGATTCTTTACTTTCTCTACTGGTTGAAGTTCCACTCATTGTTGGTTGGATCATCATTAATGATTTATTAATATCCTTACTGAAACAATTCTACTTTAAAAGACAAGCTCCTTACTGCAAATTGCTCTCAAGCTCACACAATTCTCTGCTTCTAAATTCTCTGAAAGTTATGAAATCTCTCATCTTTGTAACTCTAAAAACTTGGTAAACTGAAATTTATGAAAGCTATGCCTATTTATCATTTAGGAATCAATGCATCAATCTAGCCAAGGATTGGAAAGCTTTATTCAGTCACTTTTGTCTTAATTATGCGTACCCTGATATTAATTCTTTCCCTAGTGTTAGGGTTTTTTCTTGTTGAACCTTTAAAAGGTACTTGAATACTTGATTAACTCTATGACTCCCAATATTTAAAACTAATGATCCAAGCAAGAGAAAAAAACTCTAATTGATGAGGATTTATGATAATATATGCGGAAACTTTTTATCACCTCCTTCTTTTTAGGCTCCACAACACCCAGACAGGTATTACCTATATAAAATTGATGTCTCACAGTATTAATAAATGTGGATACTGATTTGCTGCTTGTTTACTGTATAATCTTATAAATTACTCTGCATAGAATTGGAAACAACTTGATACAGAGCTTGACCATGAAAATTATTGAAATGATAATAACAAACAGTAGTACTTTAAGGATGTTCATCCTTCTTCTTTTTTTATTTCTTAGAACTTAGGAAGGGTAACCTATTCCAATCCTATCTCTAAGGGATTAATAAAATGAATTGTATACCTTGATACAATTACTTAAAACTTTGAGTATTATGATTTCTATGTGAATGATTTAAGTATTTTGAATATTTGGATGACGATAAACTACTTGAAAAATTCTAGACCAGTGCCTGTCCTTGGGCTATAGAGTCAAAGATGCAAATCCATAGAAAAGTAAGTAAAGATACTTTAGATTGCCTTGCAATCTATAAGAAACCCCAATAAGATGGCTTAAAAATTACTATGTCACTTCCACACCAATGTATCAAATCCTCAAATTTTTTTATGCTCCCTAAAATTACTCACAAAACATAGTTCTTCCCTTGAAAGAAACTTGCAAGCAATTAGATAGATACCTTGTAACTAATATGCTTAAATTTCCTTACAGATTAAACATAAAAGAGCATACACAAAAATTAAAGAGACAACAACAATATGGAATAAGAGTTGCACTGTATTTTATTTATAAATTCCTATTTCAATACATACAGAGACTAAAAGCTCAAAAAACTCAGACACAAATCTATAGTCTGGCTTGTAATTATATTTCATATCTTTTTTTACAAAATTGATCCATATATATATCTAAACCATCTTGGAATCTTTTTTGAAAATGATGCAACAAGCTTCGGATGGTTTTAGATACCTAACCCTAAAAACAAATAAGACAAAAGACAAGAGAAACCAAGTGGTGAAAAAACAAAATAAAGAATGAAATCTGATTTACTCCTTTATCTTCATATGATCTTCAACATCTTTGGTTGTGTATGTTGAGGATATTCCCTGATTTGACTTTGGTGATGACTAACCTACTTGTCTTCCTAGAAATTTGTACAAGGTGTTCTGACATTCCTTTATTCTTCATCAATGATATCCAAATCCATTGTCACTAACTTCTTCTTTTTGGGCTTTGTCAGAATGTCCCAGGCAGTCACATCCTCCTCTTTTGGCCATTCAAAGTTTTGAATATTCTCCAACTGAGTCTTTTGCCTCTCCCATCTAGCATCTTTTATGCTCTTAACATCATATATGAATTTATTGCAATCTGATTCTACTTTAAATGCCTCATCCAAAAGTGCATTGAACCTTTCCATACCCAATTCTCCCTTATCTGATACATAAATGTATTTATTTGAGAGTATATTGTCAAAGTCTGATAACCATAACCCTAATGGTTTAATTTGATCATTCTTTGTTCTAATTGGGGGAACAAACCTATTATAACCCAACCCAAACATCTCTAATTTGGCCTCAATTTGATTAGCTTTACCTTTGAAAAAGGATAAGGTAGCCCCAATTTTCTCTATCTCGGTCCCTACCAAAGTTACTATCTCAAGAAAATCTGATCTCAGTGGATAAACTAATGCTAATCTCTCAAAACGTGATGTCCTCCCAGACCAAGTTGCATAGTAGGGGTTCAAAATTATCAAAAAACTTTCCACTTCTGTCTTTAGGTCTAGAAACCTACCATATGCTCCATATACTACATCTATCTTCTCCTTAACAGTATTAATTCTATGATGCAAAATTGATACCAATGCTCCCAAAATTACACCATTATTCTCAATGACCCCTTTCTCTGCTTCAACCAATGTATCCCCTGTATCTTTAGTCTAGATTTCAGCATCTATAACCTCCTTGGGCTCAAAAGGGGTAGGATTTTTTTATTTCCATTAACTGTTTGGTAAGCTCATCTATAAGCTTATCCTTTTCCTTGATTTGTATTATTGATAATTCCCTATCTTTGATAATTTCACTAGTGTCACTAGTGAGCTTCTGTAATTTGTCTGTTAGCTGAGTTATTTTTGCCTCATTTAGGTGGGAAAAATGAGTCATTACTTGGGCTATCTCCAAGTCTCCCATGTTGTCAAGTGTCCAAATAATCTTGTTTCCCTCCATCTTCTCTTGAATATTAAGAATAGATGGCTTTTGATCCTTAGGAGCTAGGATCCACATTGCAAGTGCTTGGGATTTGGGATTATAGCCAAACCCTCTCATCATATTTCCAACCTGAGTCCTTGATGACAATATAATGTCAGGTTGTCTTCTAATTTGATCTATAATAAAGGCCGAGGACAATTCCTAGCCTTCCACAAGCAACATACCACTGGCTTTAACTAGTCCTCTAGCCTGTTCTGGTGTTATTTCTTAAGATTCAGGATCATGTTTGTGCAATGTCTGTAAGGCTTGCTCAATTACTTAATCACCACCTACTAGTTGTAACTACTTCCCAACTTGTTGTTGCTTATTCCAAATAAGAAAAGCTTTGAATTCCCTATTTTTTATGAAATTATCATCTTTGAGGAACTCCTCCTGATGCAATAGTCTTTCATCAATACATGATCTGAGGGGTAATTCCTCCTCTTCCTCAACATCTTTCTGTAATTTCTTCCCTACCCTTATTTTCTTTCATAGATGATGATCATAGGGCCTATTCCCAGTTATTAGGACTCCAATTTTATCAATTCTCCTTTTTTAGAAGGCTCCCCTACTTCTATCTTCTCTTTGTTAAGAGGGAGCTCATCTGTTACTTCCTTTTCTGGGACCTTTGTTAGGTCAATAATATTTTCCCCCTGCTTTGGCTGACCATATGCAATTGCTTAATATTCTGGATTGGCAAAAGGTGAAGGGTAACCTTGGTCACTGTCATCATCATATTCAGATTCTGAATGATCTTTGTGACCTTTCTTTGGCACTACTAGTGCATCCTCCAACTGATTACACAAGAGTGTGTGATTTTCAATCATTACGTCTAGCCTTTTGATATAAGGAAAATTAGGGTAGAACCCTCTAAAACTCATTCCTTTTCTCCTCACCTGTCTCTTTAAATCCATGATCTCATTAAATTTAGTTTCTCTTTTACTCACCTCCTCATCCTCTAATATAATTCTGATCAGATCTTCTTCCATACATTCTTCATGTATTTTTTAGTAAGGGATGGTGGGTGTAAGCAACTTCCTTTGCACTTAAGATGAAACCCTCAATGTCAATATGTCTATGTAGGGTTACATTCATCCTATAGTGATTCAACCAAGCATTCACCTAATCTAGGGCCCCTTTTCCAATCAGAAAATTGTAAAACCTAAACTGTCTAGGGGTGAAAGTACCCTTTCTATGTGGAGCAAGGTGCTCTTTATATGTTAAAATGAGATACAAAATGAACTCCATGGAAGCTATCCTAGGTGGCACATGAAACAAAAAAATATGTGGAGGGTAAGGGAAACCATAAACCCTTATGAGGGTAAAATTTTGTTCATAGTAGAAATCACCCCAATTATTATCTCCTGACCATTTGTGAAAATATTGACAGGGCATTACCTTAATGGGAAATCCAGGCTTATCAAATCCTAAGAAATTAAGCAATGGATATATTATCCAATTCTTGAAAGCACAAAACTCTTGTTTTTTAGATGTGTAATTCCACACTGTAATCCAAAACTGAATAGGGTTGGGTTGATTATGGTTGTAGTGATTGGCAGTCCAAAATTGAATAGTTGTAATAAATAATCATATGCATAAGTATTGAATAATGCATGAACTTTGGATGATCCTTCTTATCTTGTATGTAAATAAATCCCTGGTGCATTTAATCAATAATATATTGAATATAATCATAATTTGAAGTGGTGTGAAGATTGTGCATATCTAACATCATCATCAAAATGTCAGAAGTAATTCTTTCTAGTCTAGCATCTTTTCCAAGCACTCTACATAATCTATATGCAATGTATTTCATGTAAAAGTTTAGCTCCTTAAAGACGTATTGGGTTTTTCTTACCATAGGGGTTACATAGGCCTTCATTTTCTTAGGGACATTATGCTCCCTGATCAATTTAGCAACAATACCATACTCCCTGGTATATCTGTTTTCCAAACTATTCAAATTTATCTCAGTAGCCATTAGGTAATATACATTAAACGATTTCATAAAGGTATTCCTATCTAGGGTGAGTAGAGGCTTTCCATCATCCCTCTTAATGGTTTTTATCAAAGGGCCATGTTAGGGATTTTTCTTGTATGAACCACAATGCTTGAAATGTCTATTTGAATACTGTGCCTTCTAATACTGATTCAGAGACAAGAAAAGCCTAATTGCTAAGGACTGGATAAGGTTCTTCTTCACTTTTGAGCTCCACAAATACTCAAGTAGGTTTTACCTCTTAAGATTACTGTTTACACAGTATTTGTTGATGTGGACACTGATTTGTTATGTATCTTTATTGAACCAACTTATGAATTATCTTGCAAATAATCAAGCATAACCAGATGCAAGATATAACCATACAAACCATAGTTATAAGCATAAAAAAAATCAGTGATACAAGGATTCTGATCCTTCTTCCTTTTACTATAGGAGGGATAACCTAATAGATTCACTCTTCAAGGAATCAATAATATGGACAGTGTCCTACTGACAGAGGTCCTTAACAAGTTCAGTTTGTCTGTTCTTAGTAACAAAGTGTTTTAATTGATTTGGTTTTGATATATTGGAATATCTAAGACATAGATAGATGATCAGATTGCTTTCTGAACCAGTGCCTATCCTTTGGGCTATAGAGTCAAATATAAGCTAAGATATCATAGAAATAAAACACAGTAAACTGCCTTATAGTTCACATGCAACTCAGATAAATTGCCTTACAAGTTATCCTGTCACCTCAAATCTATTGTATCAAATCTTTAAACAAAGTAGTATGCTCCCTGAAATCACTTACAACATTTAATTCTTTCCTTGAAAGAAACTTGCAAATAATCAAATGGTTACCTTATAACTAGAATGTTCAGAATACCTTGTAAACTTAACATAGAAGAGCGCATACAAAGAAAAAGAGACAATAATAGAGGAGAGTAAAATTGCACCGTATATTATTTATAAGATCCATCTTTTCATAAATGAGAGATTACACAGCTTCAAAAGATAGACAAAAACCAGAATATCTGAATTCTATGATATATTATCTCCTCTCCAAAAATTGTTCTAACATCAAAGACCCTTAACTATTACAAGTCTTATGCTATATATAGATTCTAGACCACCTTGGAATCCCTAAGGATGAAACAAGCTTTAGATGGTCACAAACCCTAACCCTAAAGATACAAGAGAGACAAAAGAGAGAGAGAGAGAAGAAGCAGTGAAAAGACAGAGTCAAAAAGGTAAAATTAGATATCTCTTGTTCTTCTTCCGATCTAGCGACTGCAATCTAATTTGTAGATGGTAGCTGATGTATTTATGCTGAGTCTGGATAGTTGTTCTCGCCTTCTCACCTACATCTCCTTTTGAAATAACTATCCATCTTTTCTATGAACAATGCAGCGTCAAGTGTTTACCTCACTCATCGCCCAAAATTTCTTCCTTTACCATAGGCTTCTTTTTCTTTGATGTTGTCATCACTTCCCATGCCTTTACTTCATCATCTATTGGCCAATTGAAGTCCTGAGTACTCTCTACCTGTACCTTTTTCCTGTCCCATCTTACATGAGTGATATTCTTAACATCAAGTAGGAACTTGTTGATATCTGTCTCAGCTTTGAATGCCTCGTCCAATATTAACTTAAATCCATCTATATCAACCTCAGTTCCCAAAAGAAAAGCCTCTTCACTAGACATCTTGGTGTCAAATTCAGTCCTCCAGGCATCTATAGCCTTTACCTGATCATCTTCTCCCTTTAAGGAAGGAATAAACCTATTGAAATCAGCTGAAAAGAGACTCAATTTAGTCTCTATCTGGTTCAATTTTCCTTTGAAGAATGAGAGAGCAATGTTTACTCTCTTAATCTCATCTTCCACCTGTGTGACTATTGGAGGAAAATATGCCCTTATGGACTGGAAAGATGACAATTTTTCAAATAAAATTGCCCTGGCAGACCACTTTGTGAAGTAAGGGTTTAGATCTAGAAGGTACCTCAATACCTCAGCATGTAATATAGGCAACTTATTATATGTATTAATTACAACATCAAATTTGTCTTTTAGGATATCAATCCTATGTTTTAATATGCCTTTTAATGCCTTCAAGGCTATTGCACTTCCTTTTTCTTCATCCACCTTTTGTTCCATAGCCTCTTCTGACTTAGGCTTGTCTTCAATCTGCATAGGTGGTGGTTGTGCAGGCACATACACTACCTCAGGCTTCGCTTCCAATTCATTTGATAATGTCTTTATCAGCTGATCCCTCTGGTATAGTTGTATATGGCACATGTCTCTGTCCTTAGATAGTGCACTTGTTTCTTCCAACAGAGTAGTATACCTTTCAGACAATTGCTTTGTCTTATCCTCAT
>MU227964.1:781621-805528 GCA_018584345.1 Thuja plicata | reverse complement strand
GCTTTCTGAACCAGTGCCTATCCTTTGGGCTATAGAGTCAAATATAAGCTAAGATATCATAGAAATAAAACACAGTAAACTGCCTTACAGTTCACATGCAACTCAGATAAATTGCCTTACAAGTTATACTGTCACCTCAAATCTATTGTATCAAATCTTTAAACAAAGTAGTATGCTCCCTGAAATCACTTACAACATTTAATTCTTTCCTTGAAAGAAACTTGCAAATAATCAAATGGTTACCTTATAACCAGAATGTTCAGAATACCTTGTAAACTTAACATAGAAGAGCGCATACAAAGAAAAAGAGACAGCAATAGAGGAGAGTAAAATTGCACCGTATATTATTTATAAGATCTATCTTTTCATACATGAGAGATTACACAACTTCAAAAGATAGACAGAAACCAGAATATCTGAATTCTATGATATATTATCTCCTCTCCAAAAATTGTTCTAACATCAAAGACCCTTAACTATTACAAGTCTTACGCTATATATAGATTCTAGACCACTTTGGAATCTCTAAGGATGCAACAAGCTTTGGATGGTCACAAACCCTAACCCTAAATATACAAGAGAGACAAAAGAGAGAGAGAAGAAGTGGTGAAAAGACAGAGTCAAAAAGGTAAAATCAGATATCTCTTGTTATTCTCCTGATCTAGTGACTGCAATCTGATTTGTAGATGGTAGCTGATGTATTTATGCTGAGTCTGGATAGTTGTTCTCACCTGCTCACCTACATCTCCTTTTGAAATAACTGTCCATCTTGTCTATGAATAGTGTAGCGCTAAGTGTTTACCTCACTCATCGTCCAAAATTTCTTCCTCTACCATAGGCTTCTTTTTCTTTGGTGTTGTCATGACTTCCCATGCCTTTACTTCATCATCTGTTAGCCAATTGAAGTCCTAAGTACTCTCTACCTATACCTTTTGCTTGTCCCATCTTACATCAGTGATGTTATTGACATCAAGTAGGAACTTGTTGATATCTGTCTCAGCTTTGAATGTCTCGTCCAATATTAAATTAAATCCATCTATATCAACCTCAGTTCTCAAAAGAAAATCCTCTTCACTAGGCATCTTGGTGTCAAACTCAGTCCTCCAGGCATCTATAGCCTTTACCTGATCATCTTCTCCCTTTAAGGTAGGAATAAACCTATTGAAATCAGCTGAAAAGAGACTCAATTTAGTCTCTATCTGGTTCAATTTTCCTTTGAAGAATGAGAGAGCAATGTTTACTCTTTTAATCTCATCTTCCACCTCTATGACTATTGGAGGAAAATCTTCCCTTATGGACTGCAAAGATGACAATTTTTCAAATAAACTTGCGCTGGCAGACCACTTTGTGAAGTAAGGGTTTAGAACTAGAAGGTACCTCAATACCTCAGCATGCAATATAGGAAACTTATTATATGTATTAATTACAACATCAGCTTTGTCTTTTAGGATATCAATCCTATGTTGTAATATGACTTTTAATGCCTTCAAGGCTATTGCACTTCCTTTTTCTTCATCCACCTTTTGTTCCACAGCCTCTTCTGACTTAGGCTTGTCTTCAATCTGCATAGGTGGTGGTTGTGCAGGCACATACACTACCTCAGGCTTTTCTTCCAATTCATCTGACAATGTCTTTATCAGCTGATCCCTCTAGTATAGTTGTATATGGCACATGTCTCTGTCCTTAGATAGTGTACTTGTTTCTTCCAACAGAGTAGTATACCTTTCAGACAATTTCTTTGTCTTATCCTCATTGAGTTGAGCCCAGTGTGTCATAATTTGGGAAATTTCTAGGTCCCCTATATTTTGGACTGACCACACCATATGATTCCCCACCATATTCTCTTGAATGTTCACTAATTGGGGCTTCTGGTCCTTAGGGCTCAAACTCCACATGGCAAAGGCCTGAGACTTTGGGTTATACCTAAATCCTTTGATCATTTCTCACACCTGGACTTCACTAACCATTTTAAGGTCAGGCTGCTTTCTTATTTGATCTATAATAAATGCAGAAGCCATGTCCCATCCTTCAGCGAATAAGATCCCACTTCCTAGTACCATCTTCCTAGACTCTTCAGGAGAGATGTTCTCATTTTTAGGATCATAATTTTGTAGGGCCACCAGAGCTTCATTAGTAATTGTCTCTTTTCCATCCACAGATAATTGGGACTTTATTTTCTCTGTTTTGTGCCACCTGAGGAAATCTTTAAACTCCTCTGTCTTTACAAAATTGTCATCATCAAGGAATTTTTGCTGATGAAGCAATCTTTCATCAACAAAGGATCTAAGTGGTATCTCAACCTCATCTTCTAGGTCAGGCCTCTGCTTCTTACCCTCCCTGATTTCTTTTCTCAGGTTATGATCATATAACCTGGTTCCTGGCACTAAGGCCTTAGCCTTATCCTTTTTCTTACTTTGGCCCTCCACTGTAGGCTGTCCTAATTCCAACTTCTGCCTTTTTGCAGCTAGTTCCTCCACATCATCTGGCTGAGTGGCAACTGTTAGATCTATAATATGTTTTTTTGCTCCCTGCAACTATGGGATTTCAGTCATTTCTTGCTCTGGGGCTTGTTGTGGTGGAGGAAGCACAGGAGGGCGTGCATAGTCACTATCATCATCACTCTCCTCTTCTGATTCTGAGTGTTCAGGTGATTGGGCACCTTTCTTATCCAAGACTGTATCCAATTGTTCTACTAACATATAGTAGTTGTCAATCATATCCTTAATCCTATCAAAATAGGAGAGATCAGGGTAAAAACCCCCAAATGACAATCCATTTCTTCTGATTTGTGTCTGTAGTTTCAGCAGCTCCTGAATTATTAGTCTTCTCATATGAATGTCATCTTCATCCAAGAGATTCCTTGTTTAATATTCCTCTATGCATTCACAATGGATGTTGTTATTAGGGCTAGTAGGAGTATACAACTTCCTAACCCCTGCCATGAAGCGTTCTGGGTCAATGTACCTGTAAGAGGCTGTCGCCATCCTGTACTTTTCCAACCATTGACCTACTTCATCTATGGCATTCTTACCAATTGTAAAATTTGCAATCTTGAATTGCCTAGGGGTTATAGTCCCTTTTTTATGTGGTGCAAAGTGCTCATTGTCTGTTAGCATCAGCTGCCAAATGAATTCCATAGCAGCTACTCGCATAGGCACATGATAAGGCAATAAATGGGGTGGATGAATACACCCATATACTCTGATTATGGTGAAATTCTCCTCCAAGAAGAAGTCACCCCAGTTGTGGTTTCGAGACCAATTTTCTTTATAATTGTAGGGCCTAAGCAATTATATGATTTTCAATGGGACTCTAGTCCTACTTGTCCCCAAACTCTGCAAAATTGGATATATAATCCAATTCTAGAATGCACAGTAGTCACATTCTCTGGAAGTATAATTCCAAACCCTAACCCAAAACTAGATAGGATTTGGTTGTGCCTGATAGAATCTCTGAGGAGACAAGTTATGTGTATCCATGATTACAAAATTGAAATATAAGAGAAGGTGCATCAGGACTGAATAATGCAAGAACTTGGGCTCCTTCTCCTTGGGGTTCTTTATTTTTTTTTGCGTTGCAATAAAACCCTCATGCATTTCATCAATTATATGCTGAATGTAATCATCAAGATGCCAGAACTAATTCTCTCTGCATCTCCATCAATCCCTAGCACTCTACATAGGGCATATGTATTATATTTGATGTAGAAGTGCAGGTCCTTGTAATAATATGGATAGGGCTCAAGCATAGGACCTAAGTAATTTTTTAGTTCTTTCAACATATGCTTCTGCAGCATGCCCTTTGCAATACCAGGCTTAGAACTGTATCTCTTTTCCTTCCTTGTCATGTCAATTTTTGTAGACATGGTACTGAATAAGCCAAAGGCTTGCATGAATGAATTTCTGTTCAAAATTAGCAAGGAAGTGCCATCATCCCTCTTAATGGTCTTTGTGAGGGCATCATAGTGATTTTCTAGGTCAAGAAATAGGTCAACATCTAAGAAAATATCAGGAACTAATAACCTAGCCAGACCACATGTCCAAGGGTTTGAAATAGGGATGGGCTTATTAGAATTCTTATAGAAATATGTGAAAAGAGAGTAACCTGTTGTGCCTGGGGTCACAGCATCCCGAATATTTTTGTAGTCATCCAGGAGGACACTAGCATTAGCCTTCTTATTCTGCATTGAACCTGGCAGAAGCTGGAGAAACTCATCAGAGTAACTCGGTTTTCCTTTCTATTCCTCTCCACTGCGTCCACTTGTTGAAGCGACGCTCACAGCTCTACTCATATCTGTAACACCTTGAATCTTCTTTTTTCTAACTGATATTGAAGCAAATCTAATCTCAAATATCAGCTGACTATTCTGCGCATAATCTCTGCAATTTTAGAAATCTCTGATTACTTTGGATACACTGCAAACTGCTCAAAATATCACTCTCCTGAAAATCAGCAACTTGGCTCTGAAAACTTGAAAGCACGGTGAATGAGAATGAATGCACCATCAACTCCCTATAGCTGTCATTCAGAGTACACAGCTCATAATTTAGAAACATCAGTTCTGCCATTACTTTTCTATACCGTGAACTTTGAAAAACCTAGCCGTAGTTGCTGAAGTTGATAGGTAATCAAATATTCAAATATGAATCCTCAGAGCAATCATAAAACATTTAAGAGAGTTGACATGTCACCTTTTGATTCATTGTCTGTCTCACATCTCAGCTACCCTTTTTGCACTGTAACCAAAATATGTGCCTGTGATTGGTTTCCGAGTGATTCATTGTGTCACATCAAGAAACTACCGCCATTTTTTAGATCTTGCAATCAGGCGACCACGCGACTACATTAAGTCTCTTTTTGTGGGCCTCTGTTATTAACCATGGTTCCATCTTGAGACTTGGCGACAATGTGCTTTCATAACCCTGGCTAACCCAAGTGACCTTCTGGTGATCAGGTGACAAAATTGAAATCAAAGTCGCATGGAGTTAACCTTAACTCATCTTTCTTTTTGAGACCTCGCGACTAGCCGTTACTACTAACCTTCACGATTGTCTCCGTGTCGCTGAATGCTTACATTCTGTTTGAAGACTATGTGACAACCGTAAGTCACCCAGTCGGGAGATATTCAACTTTACCTTAACAGGTTATATATGCATTTTCTTTTCTTCTGACAACTTTGTGACATACCCTAATCGCCAAGTCGGGAGGACTTTTTCCCTGGGGCACTTTTCTTTCTAGACATCATGACAACCATTGGATCTTCTACTTATTTCATCTGACTGCAGTCGTTTAATCACCAAATGATCGGGCATACCCTTAAATTATTCCCAGACACCGTGACAAAGGGCAAAGCACCTTAGTATTGAAGTCACTGAATCTATTTTCTCCCTTCTGGTGGCTATGCAATCACCCACTTGCCTTATGACACATGTCATACAACCATTGGTTCTCTTACTGTATAATGAAAAACTAAAGTATTTATCATGTCCTGGTGACATCCCGACTGAGCATTACTGCAAACCTCAAACGGTTAGTCACGTAGTCTGAGCTGAAATCTCTTAACCGCTGTTCTATTCTGAGACCACGCGACTAAAGGAAAACTTAACTATTATCTTTGGCATGATCTGGCGACAACGTGACATGAAGTAATCACGAAGTCTGAGAACCTTTTCATAGCTGTGAGAAATATTTCGCGATCACCCGACTAACAGTGGGTCCCATCTTTTACTATAAGTCTCATAACACTGAAGGAATATTCTGATTTATATCGAGACCACGCGACACAAGGAAAAAGCAAAGTCGGGAAGACATTTGGAATATTCGGCTGGGGTAACATGACGAGGTGACTTTACTTAAAACACATGACTCAAGTGAATGAAAAAGCAACGCTGAAACATAAGGCATGACTTAGGTTTTATTGTTCATCATTTAATACTTGGATATGACTAGGTTTTTTTAGGGTTTTTTGCAAATTTGGCAAGGTTTAGACATGAAAACCTGAAAATTTGACAGAGGACAGGACAAGAAACCAGGAGATCTAGCGAAAATAGGAAATACAACCAACAGGCCATATCTACTAGCCAGTTCTAATATGAAGTCTACATCAACAAAAACATCAGGAACTAATAATCTGGCCAAAACACAGGTCCAAGGATTCGAGAGAGGCATGGGTCCATCACTATTGTTATAAAAGTAATTGAAAAGTGAATATCTTGATGACCCTAGTGTTTTATCATCTCTAATAAATGACATATCATCAATCAAAACATCTGCACTAACCTTTCGATTTTGGCTAGAACCAGGAAGCAGAGTGAGGAATTCATTTGAGAAGTTTCTCTTTCCTTTTCATCATCCTCAACATCTTCGTTTCTCCCACTAGTAGATGCCATACTCTGGGCCTGACTCATACTCTTGTTCTATTCTGATTACAACCCTAGATACCGATATTGAAACAAATATTATCAAACCTCACCACAACTATAAATTATGCTGAAATTCTATAATTCTGAACTCTGGAACACTATCAACTACAACCTTTACTAAATTTAAAATCAAATAATCACCCTCAGAATAACTTGCTACTAGAAATCTCAATTTCTCTCAAGCACACCAAAACTCTGTAAACACTTCGCTATGAGAAACAAAAGCTTGGTAAAATGAAAAGACAATGGACGTGTATACTTATAATTGCCAATTGAATGTGGATTGTCACTTTTGGATGGTAATTCTATTACTTCATTATGAGCTTCATATACTATGACATTAATTTCTAGTGTTAGTCGTGTCATTCATACTGTCAGACAATTAATTCCTTAGTGATTTCACATAAAAAACCTTATAAAATTCAAAATATAATCAAAATCATATTTGATTGGCTGCATTAACTCATACTACAGCTATTTTTCCATCTGTAAAAATCCTTAAAATCTGATTGGTTAACAACTTATTCATAATGGCACCATTGAAAATTCCATTTTAACTCTGATTCATTTCTAGCGACTCGGCGACTAAACAATTCCTTTGTCACTTAATGTTTTTACTAACTATAGTTCCTTTAGGAGACTCGGTGACTACTGTTAGATTAACTCTTTAACCCATGATTGTTGCAATGTCTCATGATATATTAACTTAAACTTTCCTTTTGCAGAGACCTTGCAACAAAGAAATTTTCTTAACTTGTCTTTTACCTTGGGCTATATCTGGAGACTCAGTGACTACTATTTTTCTATGTCGCTGGATAAATTTATTAACCTCTATTTGATCAAGCAACCCCACGACTAAACACATTAGATTTTTCTTCATTGGATGGTTGTCATTGTGTCTCTTAATATTCAACTTAACTCGCCATCTCTCATGAGACTACGTGACAATACCTTTGCTTAAACTCATATCAAAAAACCTTAGTTTATCTGGAGACCTGGTGACCATGTAATCTCCATGTCGCTTAATAATTTCTGAACCATAGTTATAATCATGAGACCTCCTAACAACACTTTTTGTCTTAACTCATAAAGTTTAACTCAAAACCATAGGTTTATTAAGAGACAATGCGACTGAGTAAATTCAAAGTCGCCAAATGAAATAACTAACCCTGCTTCCATTAAGAGACAAATTGACTGTCGTTGGATCTTTTATAAGATGAATGGTCCACATTAAGTCTCATATCCATTTTGGCATATTCCATTTAATTAAGAGACAACACGACCAAATCCTTTTGCTAAGTCTCGAGACCATAAAGAATATTCTATTTTTATAATGAGAGTTAGCGACAGGACAATAAACACATGCAAATAAGTTCTAACTTAAAATATGAAAAGGGTAACACAAAAATAGGACCTGGACTGAACATTTAGGGTTTTTCTACATTTCCAGACAAAATTAACCTTTTGCTTAGGGTTTTTAACACTTTGAACTAGGTTCTGGACAAAAACATGAATTGCAGAGACATGTAAATGATTTCAACCATAGATCTTTACCTTCTAGGCATAGGAAAATCAGATACCTCAAGAATTTTTAGGGTAAACTTTCAAAATAAGGGATGTAACCAACACCTAGCTGTTTCTTTTGAAGTTGATAGGTGATCAATTTTTAATAAGCCAATTGGGATAGTCATGAGTTCTTTTGTCAATTTTAAAACCTCATTATATGTGAAATAGGCCCAATATTTGATATAATTGGATTATATTATCACAACTCAGTAGATTTTATACATGCTATCAAGATCCTTTCACTTTAATAGACTTACTCTTTACATCATACGATCTGAATCTCATCAACAGCCTACGCTGAGTCTCTTAATCATTTAGCACTTGCTAAATCTTTTTTGAGATTACACGACTATCATTGATCTTATTTTAATCTAACGGTTTGGGCTGAATCTCTTAAGTTTTAACAATAACTTTAGTTTGTCCCAAGATCACACTACATGCTATCTCAAGATTGCTAGATAAATTTCCTAACCACAGGTTTTCTTTGAGACTTCACGCATGCCATAGATCTCTGAATCATTATCTCTAAATTGTTGAAAGCCTTGTGACTTTTTGAATTTTCTAAGTGATTTAAAAACAACCACAAGATTTGACCTTAATGTGCAGTTCAGATTCATTCACATCAAAACTTAACCTAGCTCTATCCAACCATAGTTTGTCTAGAGACTTAGAGATTTAGTGAATCTCTAAGTCGCTAAAGGTTTCATCTGACTTAGGTTCTATTTAGAGATTAAATGTTACCATTTTGATCTTACTTCCATCAATGGATAGCATTAAGTCTCTCAAACTTTATGGACTTTATGAAATCCTTTTGATATGATACATCTACCCTTGGTTATTTCTTAATCCAACTGTCTGCCCCGAAGCTCTTAGAATTTTACTAATCTGCACTTTTATCTTGTGATTAAATGCCACCCATACGATAATCTTAGCATCCATGGTTATTTCTAGATCTCATAATATTTTCCTTAACCCATGGTGCTTTTAGAGATCTCACAACTTAATGAATATAACAACCATGATTTAATCTTGGTAAGTTTGTGAGACTTTGCGGCTGAATGAAACTCAAAGTCGCCATATTATTTCTTAACTCGTGTATTCTTGGTGCAGGAAACCTCCAGTAGCTTCTATTTCTATGTTATGTTGGTTCTATAAGGTGTGAATCATTTGGATCACCCTAGTGTGTGCATATGTGGGTCTATTTTGTAAGGTGAAGGACCCTAAGGTAGGTTATAAACCCTAAGGGTGCCTTTAACCATGTTAGACAAAGTTTAGTCTTTTTGGTCATTTTAGACCTTAGGTTGAATTTTATGTTTTGAAGCCTTAGCATAGGTTCTTTTCATGTTTTTTCTCACTCCTAAATCCTTGGAGGTTGGTAGAATTGGCATCATGCCCAAAAATGCAAATTTGACAAATGTTGCTAAAAAGTTATCTTTTTACAAAATGTTGCATGAAAAACTTTTGAAAAATATTTATCAAGGACTGAAAAATCAAATGGAAATGGCCACAACAACTTCTTGGAGCATCTATAATGCCAATATTATGGTATTTTATGTCCTTATACTATCAACGAATGTTAAAAGTCACTATGTACGGATCTTGATGTTCAAAGAAAGAAATAGAAGAGTTTTCTAAGTTATTTTGTGTGTGTATGTCCTTGTAGAGATTCATTTTGTGAAACTAGTTGTAGAACTTTGAGATTCTTTAAGTTTCCTTAACATTCTAGTTTGTTTCATTCATTTTTGTGAAGTTTTATAGGAGTTAGAGATTTTTTTTGGTCACTGTCTGAGAATCCCTAGTTTATTCGGTCTGCTCCAAAGATGTGATCATAACTTGGGATTTAGCTAGTGGATTTTCTTGGCCACTTGGGAAATACAAGTTAGGATCATGATTTTTAAGATTCTAGAATCTCATAATCTCAATGATGGTTCTTTGATTTTTAAGAAAAAGCCCTAAACCAATTATCTCTATGTAATTAGCCTGGTTTTTAGGTACACTCACATGCATGTGAGCTATATGATTGGAAGGGTCTAACCAATGGTGGATCTAGGTCATTTTGTAGTAAATGAAGCTATCCAAATCCTTGTGTTCATTCTGTGAACCCACGTTAGACCACTTGCTCAGTAAACCAAGCCTAACCTAGCTAATTAGGCTAGTGAGCTTTCCAAGAGTTTAGTGGTGCAAGAGTACAGTGAAGTGCTAAGGCTTTGGATTTTTTCAAAACTCCATAAAGGGTATCTAGAATCCAAATTAGATCAGTCAGATCCTTCTGTGATAGAAATTTATTGTCAAAAAACCCTCAGGATAGAGCTACAAGGAATTCTAGTCTAGTTAGTGTTTGACCAACCTTGCGTCTATAGGACAGAATCCATTGGTGGATTCTCAACCCTTGGATTCTAAAAAATGTCTACCATCCCTTAGATTGGTCGATCAAAGCCTCTACTGAAGAGTTTTACTCTTAGGCTTGGTTTAGGGAACGTGTCCCTAAAAGATAAATTACAGAGATTAGTGTCTTTGTTTGGGAAGCCAAGTTGTGATCAAGAGAGTGATTTGGCCTCTTGGACAAGTCTTTATACACCTTAAAAAGATAACTATGGGATTGGGATGCCTAAATAAGTAGTTTTAGGTACCTATAAGAAGTTGGAGTCTACTTAAGCCTTATTGCAGTGCACTCTACATCAACTGGTATCAGAGCTTGCTAAGACCTTGAAAGAAGTGAACAATGGGTGACAGGATAGAAGATCCTCTAGGAGAGGAATTTCACACTAGAATCACTAATATGGAATTGGCTAAAATTGTCAAGGAACAAGTAGCCAAGAACAAGAAGATGGAAGAAGAGATAAAGAACTTGAAGGACTTCCAAACAGAGAAGGAGGAGGGAGAAGATTTTGAAGAAGGAGATGAAGAAGAAGACATAGAGTGGGATGAAAGAAACAACATACCTACAGAGAAACAAAAATTTCTTGAAGTTCCTAAGAAATTTGGAAGGAGAGATCAAAAATCATACATTCCCATGTTTTGTGAAAAATTGACCCTGAAGAATATATGGATTGTATAGAAGCTTTGGAGAATTACTTTGAGTGTGATAATTTCTTTGAAAATCAGAGGGTCAAGGTGGAAAAATTGAAAATGAAAGGTTGTTCATTAGGTTGGTGGAATTTTATGCAAAATAAAAGGATTGAGGAATAAAAGAACCCTATATCAACATGGAAAAGGATGTTGGGAGAAATAAAAATAAACTCTTTATACCAAAGGACTATGAGATCACCCTCCATAAATATTTTCAAAATCTAAGAAAGAAATAACTTGATGTGAGTGGGTACACTAAAGAATTTCATAGGATGACCTTGAAGGCCAAATTCCCTGAGTGTGAGAAACACAAGCTTGCAAGATATCTAAATGGACTGAAGTATAGAATTCAAGATGAAATGAGTTTATTCAACCCTAAATCAGTACATAAGTTCTTACAAATGGCACTGAAAATTAAAGAAAAGAAGAAAAGGAGAGGAGAAAAAACTAACAGAGGTAGAGGGAGTAATTTCAGAGGCAGAGGTATGTTCAATGGAAGACGTCCATTCCAAAGAATCCAAGGAGAGTTTAATAACCAAGAGTTAGAAGGAGAACACAGTAACAGAGGCAACTTCAGAGTTAGGAGATCAAACAACATGGGGAGATTTGGTGGAAGAGGACCTAGTGTTTTCACTGGGAAGTGTTTTAATTGCAATAAAATTGGACACCAGTCCTTTAAATGCCTGGAGAAGAATAACACCAGTAGACAAGGAGGGGATAGAAGAGTACAACTCACCCAAGAAGATAATAGTTAAAGTGTGTCCTCTTACAACTCTACAACTTCAAGGCCCGCAAATATAGAACAAGGACAATGCCTCATGATGCAAAGGACACTCCTAAGAGTACCTACTACTGCAGAACCACCTCAGAGGAAGTCATTATTCAGAACAATCTACAAGGTGAATAACAAGGTATGCAAAGTTATAGTTGACTCTAGATCCACTGATAATATTTCATCTAGAGAGTTAGTTACTAAATTAAAATTCCATGTAATCCATCATCCTTTCCCTTACAAAGCTTCTTGGTTGACAAAAGAGAAACAAACCATCATCAATGAATAAGTTTGGGTAGATTTTGAGATAGGGGAGTGTATTGAAACAACTCTATGTGATATCACAAAGATGGATGCATGTCATTTTTTTTTAGGTAGACCTTGGCAATTTGATGTAGAAGCCAAGCATGATTGAAATTCTAATGCATATCCTATAGTTAAGGATGGTTTTGAGTATGTGATGAATCCACTCCCTGACTCTGAGAAAGAAAAAGATGTTACTAGTAGTGTCTTGCATGAAGGAGAGAAATAATTATTGAAGGTGCTAAAAGAAAAGGATACACCTTGTTATGCATTAGTAGTAATGCCTAAAAAGATGCCATTAAAAGAGCCAAAGGTCAAGGCCCCCACTAGGGATGTAGGCCCTAAAGAGGTAAAAGCACTGTTAGACCAGTATAAAGGTATCACGGCTGAAATTACACTAGAGTCTTTACCACCTGAAAGAGAAGTGAGTTACTATATAAACTTTATACCAGGTTCCACTCTTCCAAACAAAGTAGAATACAAGACTACCCCTGAACAAAACCAAGAGATAGCAAGGCAGATTGAAGAATTGTTGTCAAAAGGTCTCATTAGGAAAAGTGTGAATCATTGTGTTGTCCCTAAAGTCCTAGTACCCAAGAAAGAAGGCACATGGAGACTATGTGTGGATTCTAGGGCAATCAATAGGATAACCATCAGATATAGGTTTCCTATACCTATAATAGAGGATTTGATGGTTTGTTTAGGGGGTACAAGCTATTACTCCAAGATAGCTCTCAAGGGTGGTCACCATCAAATAAGAATTAGAGGTGGATATGAATGGAAGACAACATTCAAGACCACATAAGGCCTCTATGAATAGATTGTGATGCCTTTTGGTCTCTCAAATTCTCCAAGCACTTTTATGAGACTATTGAATGAAGTGTTGATGATGATATCTTGATGATATTTTGATCTTTAGCAAGTGAAAAGAAGAGCACCTCAAGCATTTGGACATGGTGATGAGAAAGCTCCATGAGGAATAGTTAAAGATTAACATAGAGAAGTGTGTATTTCTTCATGAAGAACTTGTGTTCTTAGGTTTTTGTATCTTCGAGAATAGTCTCAAGATGGATCTTTCCAAAGTTGAAGCCATCCCCAATTGGACACCTCCTACTACTCCTTCAGAGGTAAAAAATTTCCATGGTTTATGTATCTTTTATAGGAAATTCATCAAAAATTTTAGTGGCATATGTTCTCTCATTATCAACACCATTAAAGGTGGAAAAAAATGCATATTTACATGGACTAATGAAGCTAATGAGTCCTTTGAGTTGTTTAAGAAAAAGATTTCAGAGCAACCTATCTTAGTCCAACCAAATTTTCACAAGGTGTTTACAATAGAATGTGATGTAAGCAATAAAGTTATTGGGGGAGTCTTGAGCCAAGAAGGGAGGTCAGTTGCCTTTTTCAGTGAAAAACTCAATGAAGCTAAGAAAACATTCTCAACCTATGATCTTGAAATGTATGCAATGGTTCAATAACTTAGGAAATGGAGGCATTATTTTTTACCCAAGGAATTTATAGTCTTTACTGATAATCATGCACTTAGGTTTCTTAATAAATAGGAGAAAATTAATCACAAACATGTGAAATGGATGGAATTCTTGCAGTCCTATACATTTTCTATCAACAACAAGAAAGGGATTGTAAAAAAAGTAGTTGATTATATTAGTAGAAGACACCTAACCATCCAAACTATTCAATTGGAGAGTGTTGGAGTTCATTCCATGAAGGATATGTATTCTATGGATGAGGATTTCAAAGAGGCTTACCAAATTTGCATTGAGATGATAGACACGTACCACACTAATTTCTCAGAATTTATTGTGCAGAATGGTCTTCTTTTCAAATTAGTTTATTGTGTGTCCCAAAAGGATCCATGAGGGAGAACATTATCATAGAAAAGCATTGTGGAAGCCTAGCTGGTCACTTTGGGGTGGATAAAACATTGAAACATTTTAGAAGGTTCTACCACTGGCCCAAGTTGTAGACATATGTTAGGATTTTTTTGGAAAGTTGTTTAGTTTTTCAACAAGCCTAAGGGAAAACCTACAATGTAGGGTTTTACACTCCTTTTCCCATCCCTTCACAACCTTGGGATTCAATAAGTATGGACTTTTTCCTCAGTCTTCCAAAGACCAAACTTGGATTTGAGAGTATTTATGTTGTAGTAGATAGATTTTCTAAAATGACACACTTCATTCCTTTTAGAACAACTCATGATGCATCCCACATAGCAGGGTTATTCTTTAGAGAGATTGTAAGACTTCATGGACTTCCACTATCAATCATATCAGATAGGGATCCTCAGTTTTTAGGACATTTTTGGAGAACACTATGGAAAAAAATAGGGACAAATGTTTCACTATCATCAGCATATCACCCACAGTATGATGGTTAGACAAAGGTTATAAATAGGTCCCATGGAAACCTTTTAAGATTCCTTACCCAAGAACATGGAGCCACTTGGGATACTATAATAGCCCAATCAAAATTCTCATTCAATGATTCAGTCAAAAGGAGTACTAGTTTGACTCCATTTTAGATTGTATATGGTACTCACCCTAGAGGGGTATTGGAACTCAGAGACATCAAAGACATGGATAAAAGAAGTTCCCTAGCTAAAGATTTTGCTAAAGTAATGAAGAACATCAATGAACAAGTGCAGACTAAACTTTAGCATACCACTTAGAAGTATAAGGAACAAGCTGACAAAAAGAGGAGAGACTACCCAAGGAGAAATACAAAAATCTTATGACGGAAAAGCTTGGCCCTTTCAAGATTATGAAGAAATGTGGCAATAATTCCTATAAGATTGATCTACCTTCCCACATTGGTTTATCTCCTATTTATAATGTTGCAGATATCCATGCTTATAAAGGTTTTGTTAGTACTGATGATCTTTCAGGTACTTGAGATCCTCCTACACTCCAACCACTCAAGGACATGCCCCAAGCAACTCCTCCTAGGATTGAAAGAATTCTAGATAAGAGAGTGAACAAGTTGACTAGGAGGGCCACTTAATACAAGTACTTAGTCAAATGGAAAAATCAAACCATTGAAGATGCTACCAGGTTGACTGCTGAAGACATTTTGGAGACAGGCCATACACTTGAAGATTTCCAAACTAAAGAGAGTTGAGTTCCTTTTTCCATGGGGCATATGGTGCAGGGCACCTTCTACAGCTTCTATTTCTATCTTAGTTTTGTTGTAATGAGGTGTGAATCCTTTGGATCACCCTAGTGTGTGCATGTGTGGGTCTATTTTGTAAGGTGAAGGACCCTAAGGTAGGTTATAAACCTTAAGGGTGCCTAAAACCATGTTAGACCAAGTTTAGTCATTTGGTAATTTTAGTCCTTAGGTTAAATTTATGGTTTGAAGTGTTAGTATAGGTTCTTGTCATGTTTTGGCTCACTCCTTGCCAAAAAATGCAACTTTGAAAAATGTTGCTAAAAAGTTGTCTTTTTACAAAATGTTACATGAGAAAATTTTGCAAAATGCTACTCGAGGAATGACAAATCAAATGGAAATGGCCACACTAACTTCTTAGAGCATCTATAATTCCAAGATGATGGTATTTGATGTCTCTATACTTTTTAGGAAGGTTAGAAGTCACTGTGTATGGATGTTGATGTTAAGAGAAGGAAAAATGAGAGTTTTTTTAGTTATTTGGTGTGTGTATGATGTGGTACGGATTAATTTTTTGAAACTAGTTGCAGAACTTTGAGATTCTTTGAGTTTCTTTAACATTCCAGTTGCTTTCACTCATTTTTGTGAATTTTCATAGGAGTTGGAAATTTTTGTTTGGTCATTGTTTGAGAATCCCTAGTTTATCGGGTCTACTCCAAAGATGTGATCCTAACTTGGGATTTAGCAAGTGGATCTACTTGGCCACTTGGAAAATACAAGTTAGGGTCATGCTTTTTAAGACTCCAAAATCTCAGAAGCTCAATGAATTTTTTTTTTTAAGACAAAGCCCTACGCTAATTATCTCTATGTAATTAGCCTTGTGTTTAAGTACAATCACATGCATATGAGCTATATGATTGGAAGGGTCAAACCCATGGTGGATCTAGGTCATTTTTGGGTAAAGGAAGCCATAAAAGCCCTTTTGTTCATTCTGTGAACCCACCTTAGACCACTTTCATAGTAATACAATCCTAACCTAACTAATTAGGCATGTGAGCTTTGCAAGAGTTTAGTGGTGCAGGATTAGAGTGAAGTGCTAACCCTTTGGGGGTTTGAAAAACTCCATAGATGGTATCTAGAATCCAAATCAAGTAATTTATATCCTTCTGTCATAGTATGTTATGCTCAAAAAACCCTTATGATAGGGATATAAGGAAATCTAGACCAGTTATTGTTTGAACAACCTTGGGTCTATAGGACAAAATCCATTTGTGGATTCTCAACCCTCGGTGTATAAAAAAATTTACCATCCCTTAGATTCATTTATCAAAGCCTCTGGTGAATATTTTTACTCTTAGGCTTGGTTTAGGGAACGTGTCCCTAAAAGATAAATTGCACGTATTTGTGTCTTTGTTTGGGAAGCCAACTTGTGATCAAGAGAGTCATTTGGACTATTGGACAAGTTGCTATAGACCCTAACAAGATAAGTTTGGGATTGGGATGCCTGAACAAGAATTTTGAGGAAGCTATAAGAAATTGGAGTCTACTTAATCCTTCCTACAGTGCACTCTGCATCAGTTCCTCTGGAGATTTCAAGCGAACCACAGGATTTGAGTCTGATCAACCATCCACATTTAATCTCTTATTCATTTAAATAATATTCTTTACCTTTTGAGATCATGCAACCAAGGCTTTGCGCTCAGTCTACCAGTAAAAAGGAATATTCAGAAATGTTTAGGAGATTTAGTGACTGACTTAAAACATGAAAAAGGGCATATGACTTAAGTCACTTAAATTTTATGAAAAAGGTAACTACAAATTTGAAACAAACCTCAAAAAACTAGGATTTTTTGCTGGACAACAATAAAAATGACCTAGGACCTAGGGTTTGAATTTTTCTTATTTATTTCATTTATTAGAGATCAACATTTGTCCGAAACATTGATAGTATTCTAGATAGGTTTTTGACATTCCAAGCAAAATAAACACTGGGAACTCAAAATTTTACAGCAAGACTAAAAAACTGGAAATATACCCAACAAAAGGCAAGTGCCTTTTGTTCACTGTGTGGGGTTGAATGGAGGTCATGTTGGTGGCACCCATAGACAAGGATGAATATTTTATTTTAGTGATTAATTCTAAAAGTGGTCGGGAATGGAAGGTGTGAGGTGCAATTTATGAACGTGCAAATTCTAAAAGTGATCGAGAATAGAATCCTGGAGGTATGATTTCTGAAACTATTTAGTCACAAAGTGATAAGGAATGGAAGCCTAGAGGTGTGATTTCCAAAATTGAAAAGTATCAAAGTGATTGGGAATGGAATCCTAGAGGTGCAATTTCCAAAAGTGTAAAGTATAAAGGTAATATTGAATGGAATCTTGAAGGTGCAATTTTTGAAAATGGTAGTTGGTAGCTCACTGCGGTTAGTGGAAATCAGTAGTTTTAGGATGTGATATGGATAGTGGCATTATCATGAGCTCATGGAATTTATGTGAGATAACATAAAAGGTTAGATAATTTTATAGTAATAACAGGGGTTACTTTATGCAAGGTTATGAGTGTTACTAAGTGATTAGTGTGTGGAGCTAAAATTTTGCGGCCAATTTCCATGTGGCGGCTAATTTTAATAAAGGATCTGGTCACTAGCCCATGACGGTTTAGGATTCATATGTTTCTAACCAGTGGTTTGGTGATGAGTTTGTGGTGGTAATAAAGTATATTGGTCATGTGATATCAGGTTATGATGTGGTTAATTGTTTTATGTCATGAGCTAGTGACTAAAGGTGTTGGCGGTCATATTTTGTGGCATTACAAGCTTGTTGATATGAATATTAGTAGTTGTGAGCTAGAGATAGATTCATTAATGACTAGTCATTATTTTACAGATGTAAGTGTGAGGAGGTTGTTACTACCGAGAGCTAGCAACTTGGCACCATATTTCCAATTGATTTTGTAGTGACTGTTAAAACATAAAGAATAGGGTCCAAACAAAAAGGAAAGAAACGGGGATATTCATAGTTAAAATGAAGTGATTAATGCATTAATGAGAGCTAAGGAAGATTTTATAAAGACTATTGCAGATGTTGGTGAGAAATCACAGATTCCAAGTGGATTGAATATGTTAGATCTTTCAAGTTTCCATCACATAGGGAATGTTTTAGTTGAAAAGTGTAAACGACACCAGTAGGATCAAATATTTTTGTGTCTATTGCATAAGGAGGAGAAAAATATTAAAATATTATCTAAGGATGAAGAGGTGTCAGTACTAGATACATCTAGAGTTCTTTCCTTTCTTATATATTCATTTTTCTTCTCTGTTAGAGGGGTTTCGGTTCAAAGTTGAGAACGTAGTTCCAATTTTTATGGTTCTAATAGTAAGATTAATTGAGAATAAGTATAATTGTAAATTATTTTCATAGATAAATTTAGATGAATTTGTGTTAATTAATTTGGAGGTTTTGATTCTATTGGTTGTATTAATATTATATGACAAAGATAGAAAAGGTTTCTGTTGAAATGTAATTATGATTCAGATCTCTCTAGTGTACAAAATTAGTCACGTTTAAAATGGAATAAAAGAAAAAGTTATTCTCGTTTAATGTCTTATTGTGAGATATGTGATTATGTTTTGTGCTTTGATCTAAAGGGTGAATTAAATGCTTGAGAGAATTTGTAGATTTGTGTTGGTTTTGAAAGGGTTTGATAAGTAGGCTAGGTTAGGATTTGTTGTTGAAGAATATTCTAAGGGAATATTCTTAGATCATATGTTATTGATGAAACTATTTTATTGGATAGTTGTATTTATGATGACTCAAATGCCCAATGAGATAATGCACTGATCTTAGTTATTCTAGGTATTACAAGTGTTTTTTCATTCAAAATCATGTTGTTTCTTGATGTAACAAAACTGATTAAATCAATAATATCTTTACCTTTTTTGTATGTTATTAAGTTATTTCATCTCATGCTCCATAAAAAATGAGAATCAATAAGTAATTATCCATTACTAAGTATTTTCTTGTTATTCTCGAGCCTTATATGAGATTTCTACTTAAGTAATACTAGCCACTAGTTTATTGTGTGTATTCAAGCGCATTAGAGGTCTACCCGCCTTGGTTTTGCATAACCTAAAGTATAGAGGGAATAAATGTTGCTATTAGTTGGTTCAGTCATCTTAGGAAGTTTAATAATTGTAGTTGGATTCTCTATAGAAACTTTTGAAGAGTGCACTGGTAGCTTCTTATAACATAAAACCATTTTGGAGCGAACCAAATGGTGACTCGACTGGGAAATATATTATAACTTGTTGCATTGAAAAGATAGATAGTTGAGTTTATACATAGTCTTGTTAATGATTTAGTCCAGTTATTCATTCCAACGAGATTTCATAGAGTTAAAAAAGTATCTTTTATGATTAAATATTGAGTTCCTTGTCTTGAATCTATAATAGTATTGTTCATCATATTAAGTTATATCTTGGGAAGTGTTTAAGTATATGTTTGAACTACTAAAATTTTTAAGGAGATCCTTGCAAATTATTACTAAATATTTTCCCTAATCTATATTGGGTCGCGACTCTAATCTTTGCACCAGTACTTGCATAATTTTTTTGTTCTAATAATTTCACAAAGATTGGTAAAAGATTTTATGAATCTTATTGAAGCAACATCCGGTGGATAGGTGAGCTTCATAGGGATCCAAAAGGAAGATGAATAAAGGTGATATAGAAGTTGACATTTCTCTCTTGTCATAATTTCTTTAGAGTAAGAATGCAATATAAGAATGTGAGTTTTGCAAACTTCTGATTTGTATTTTCCAGTTTGTGTTTTCAGTTGAGGAATTATGTTGAGTTTTATTCGATGATAGAGAAGTATATTTTACATTGCAATTTTTATATCTGAAAATGTTATAAGTGGGTGTGTGATTTACATGTATATGTTTGGGGAATGTCAAACATGAGTTTACAAAGTATACAACCCATGTCTGATTTTTGTATTAGCTTTTCTATGAAAAGGTTTATGCCATTGTTCTTTTATTGTATTCATGGTTTCCCAAATACCATTCCCATTAAAGTGAGGAAGTATTTGTGAAATTTTAATGTGAAAGGATCAAAATCAAAATGTAAATATTTGTAGTAATTTCCTGACGTGATGTGTGATTATGAGATCTTTCAGGAATATGTTTTCATGAGTATTTTTGTTTATAATTTGAAAGAGGATGTCAAGGATTGGTTTTCCTTTTTGCGAGAAATTTCTATTTCTTCTTGAGAAGAATTATGTGCACCTTTCATGAAGTATTTTTCTAAAAGAAAAAATGCAATTGATCTGTTGACAAGATTGATGGAGATTGAGATTGAAGAAAATGAATTGGTTCCATCATTTTGTACCAGATTTGAAAAGAAACTAGATGTTATTCTGAGGAGATATAGGCACAATGATTAATTTTTTTAGTGATTTATTTGGGTGCTTTTGATGAAAATATGAGCCTTTTGTTGAGAGATAAATATCCTAATGTTAGTAATAATTGGCGGGGTGCAGATAAATCAGTGGCCTCAAAAATTAATCCTTAAATCAACCCTTAAAACTTAAAACCACAAATCATGTCTCTAGTTATGTTTTTTCCTACAAGATGAATTCCTTGTAATACTTATATCAATTTTCTACTTGTTGAATTTCTTTATAACTCTCTCTTCTGTATGATTACCGATAAGCAGTCAACTATTTACCGAAACACAGTAAATATGTAGAGTATATCGATAAATATAGAATTGCATATGTGAAATATAAAACGATAAAGTAATGAAACATAAACATATAACACATAGATTTTTAATGTAGAAACCTTGTTAGGGAAAAAACCACTAGGATCGGTACCCTAAATTTTCACTCTTTTGAAGTGAGCTATGTTAGGAGCCAACCCTATTAAAGGTTACAAACACACTATTAGGTGTGACCTTGTTAGAGGATTTAAAAGATAGTTTGTCACCTAGTATCTGGTATCTAATGCTACCTTCCTTGATCAAACACTTTCTTGGCCTATGAATAGGTATCGGGCATATCCAATGCTACTTTAATGATCAAACTTTTTGATACTCCTTGGGATGTATCTTAATTATAGAATATTTTTAAGTCCTTCTCGGTCAAGAGACTTGATGTTTCAATGGTTAAAATGAAACATTAGTGATCTGTTTATACATACAACTCAATTGCATATTTTCATATCTATTGTAAGTACATTACCTCTTTGATCAATATAATCAATTTTATACCTTTGGTCCACACTGTTCTTCTCTGTGATGTTGTATCACTATTCGTCGGTGTCTACAGAATCTAGCTCTTTCTTTAGCTTGATTGATCAGGTCTGAATGAAGACTTTCTTCTCCTTCAGAATCTCTTTAGCATCTTCCCTCTTTTCTCTTTATCCTACACACCAATTCATAATAAATTAGGTATGTCTCTTTATAGACATATTTTACCTTTTCTTTTCTTTCTTGATTCTTGGCATGATCCACAATTCTTGCCAATTAGATTTAAAGAAAACTCTTATTTTATCTTAAAGAGATCTTCTTTCCAACTGGATAAATCAGCTTTAAATTAATTACTTATCTCTGGCTTTATCAGGATGATTAAAACAATGATAAGTATTTGTTAATTCTATTTATAGCTTCTTGGCAACTAAGCATTTTGTCATTTCAAAACTCTTTGTTCTATCAGTCAACACTTCAGTTAGTCATTGGTGATAACTGACTGTTCTGTCAGTGTGACTTCAGTTGTCATAGTGATCTTTGTCCTTGTCTTTTTCTTTCAGGAAACATTGTAATTCTATCCGTCAGGTTACTCTGTGTTTTTCTCATCGGTTATCACTGTAACTCAGCTCTTCGGTAATGTTGTGTATTTTCTCGTCAGGTAACACTGTGACTTTTCTCTTTTACTTTGTCTATCAGCATGCACTCCGTTGGTGTATATTGTCACTTAGTGAATACTTGACTTATATGCATTACTTATAGCATAGCCTTTGATTCATTGGTTCTTTGAAGTCTTTGGTAGTATTTCTATTACCATATAGATTATATCAAGTTGACATCAATGAAAATACAATATATTAACTAATTTAATGCCTTGCATGATCATCAACTTAACATCTTCAAACATTCAATCAGTTTCATGTCATCAATCTCTCCCTTTAGAATTGATGGCAACATACTACATTATCATACTATACTATTACAGTTTAATCAAGCTTTCCTAATGTAACGAATTACAAATGTCTGGCTTTTGGTAAGATCAAATAGCTTTGATTTGATTCTTGCACCTTTCTTTATGTCTTCAATCCCTTTACTAGATAGATGTAGAATCTTTCTTTCTTTTATGTGATGTGTTCTCCTTTTGTGTCAAACTCTCTCCGTTTGACTGTTTCCTTTCTTGTGATGTCTCTTGTTTGCAATTCTTTCTCTTTGTGTATACTCTCCCTTTCTTGTTACATCTTTCCCTTTGGATACTTTCATGGATATCATCTCTTCCTGAGTTGATAATGGATATAATGTCTCCCTTTATCAGTATGATAATGAGACATCTATCTCTCTCTTTGACAACAATGCCAAGCAAACATCTTTTCAAACAAATATTTGATAGTAGTGTCAAATGGATCCTTTCTATCCATAATATATTCCTTGAATTTTCCAGTCCATCGGTAATAACTCTGGTGCTTGGAGTGTGTGTGTCAAATGATGCACCTGTTACCTGCGACACAACACTTCAATAAGTCATTAGATTAGTGAAAAATAGCATAAAAGAGCAAACGTTAGATACAAATCACTAAAACTGACTTATTGCTCTCTATCTAGGAAGAGTTTGAAAAATGCCATAATCATGCCCTTAGATTATGCACCATTCAGTGACAATACACTCCTAAGAATGAGAGATTTAATTGAAAAATAAGCTAAATGAGTAGAAAGCATGTAATTAAGCTATGAAAACTGACATTATAACAACGCATGGAATTGAAACTAAAATGCTATAGATATCTAAACAACATAACAATGCAATTTAACTCTAAAAATGAGGGCCCTTTTCTCTCAAAAATGCCTTCTATTTATAGAAAGAGGGGTTGAAAATGGGTGGTTTAGATGCAAAGCTGAAGAGAAGTAAGGATTCTACTAGAAGAGAGCACATGGATTGTTCTTCTTGAAGTGCATCAAATTGTGACACTTGTCACAATATTATTGGGTTGAAAGTAGGAAGAAATGTGACCATTTAGGGAAGAGAGCCAAGAAGACTCTAGAAGATAAGGCTCATAAAGAGGGTGTAAGAGGCATTTATGAGGATGGGCTTGAGTCAAATGCATTAAATGAAAGCATTTAAGAAGCATGGGGAGAGACATGGGCTTAAGGAATCTTCATTAATGAGGCATTAATGAGAGCCTTAAAGAAGCATGGAAAGGGTGGCTTGAGAAGGTGGACCTTAAGAAAGTCCAGCTTGAGAAAGTGGACCTTAAGGAGGTCAAGCTTGAGAAAGTGGACTTTCTCAAGTGGGTTGAGTTGCTAAGTATTCCTTAATGAAATGTGACAACATTAGGAGGTGGGTTAGAGTAGAATTTAGGATTAGGATTAAATTAGCATGGGTGAATGGGTTGAGAAGGGTTAGAACC